>SNQJ01S0148744.1:0-12433 GCA_010110895.2 Picea sitchensis
GAGTTATGTTTATCACATTTGACATGACTGTGTTGTTTTGTATCATGTTTTCCGCTGTGCGAATGAATTAATGATAAATGCTATGGAATGATTAATTATAGCAGTACCCATATATTACACTCTGAGTTTAAGTATGTTTAATTTTGTTAAATACATTATTTATAATTTCATGTACAGAATGGTAAACTGAGGGGGTTGGGAACCCCGGAGTAGTGAAAGGGTTCACTACAAATTGGTATCAGAGAAATTGGTACACTACAAATTGGTATCAGAGCAATTGGTACGCTACATTGTGCATTTCCCTCAACACTACATTTTTCAGCTCGCTGGATTTTGACACATATACTTTGCCTCTGTACATGAGAATTCCATCTTATTTCAGCTCAAACTCTTTAAATTTCCGCTAAAAATTACCTTGATGTAATGTTTATTTTAATGTCAAGTAGTGTTGATATGAATTTGTTGCTGCGATAATTTTATCTTTTAGGTCAGTCCTGAACATGTTGATGGTTGCAACATGCATTTCATGAGTTCTCCTATTGAGTGCATCAACCACCTGATTTTCCTTGCCTTTTATATGCTTAATCTCAAAGTCATACACACTAAGAAATTCCAGTCATCTAATTTGTCTGGCAATTAATGTTGGTTGTCCAAACAAATGCTTCAGACCACAATGGTCCATCCTTAGCTCAAATCTTCTCCCCATGAGGTAGCGTCTCTGTATTGTTAATGCATGTATAATTGTTGCTAACTCCAAGTCATGTGTAGCATAATTCTTCTCATGCTCTTTTTATTCTCTGGACTCATAGCATACCACTTGATCTTTTTGTGTGAGGACTCCACCAAATCCTTCCTTGCATGCATCAATGCACACCACAAAATATTCATTCGAATATGCAATCTTCAATATTGGTGCACTTTTCAAGATGTCTTTCAGTTGTTGAAAGCTCTCTTCACACTTCAAACTCCATTCAAATTTCACTCCCTTCTTTCACAAATAAGTGATTGGACTTGCAATCTTTGAGAATCCTTTTATGAATCTTTGGTAATAGCCGACAAAACCCATGAATGATCTAACCTTTGTGACTTTTCTTGGCGTTGGATCAACTGTTATCTTCTCAGGATCAACTGCTATCTCTTTTGTTGAAATTGTATGCCCCAAGTAGTGAATCTTATTCTAATAGAAGATGCACTTACTTAATTTGGCATACAACTTATTCTCTCTTAAAAAATTTAACACCATTCTTAAATGTTGTTTATTCTCTTTTTTTTTCTTAGAGTAGATGAGTGTATCATATAGAAACACAATCACAAACTTTTCCAGGTACTCCCTTAACACTCCACTCATTAGGCACATAAAAACAACTAGGGAATTTAATAGTCCAAATGGTACTACCGTGAATTCATAATGCACATATATGGTCATGAATGTTGTCTTCTTCTATCCCTACTGATGATAACCTGATCTCAAGTCAATCTTGGAAAATATTCTTGCACCTTCCAGATGATTAAATAAATAATCAATCCTTGGCAAAGGATATTTGTTCTTTATGGATTCCTTATTCAGTTGTCTGAAATCAATACACAACCTTAAGGTTCCATCTTTCGTCTTCACAAAAAGAATTGGGGCACCCCAAGGTGACACACTTTGACATATATATCCTTTCGTTAATAATTCTTCAAGCTGCATCTGCAACTCTTTCAACTTTGGTGTGTCGATCTTGTAAGGTGTATTGGACATTGGGGTAGCTCCTAGCACCAAATCAATAGAGAAATCAATGTCTCTCTTTGGTGGAAATCATGGGATCTCCCTAAAAACATCTTCAAAATCCCTTAAGACTGGATGGTCTTCAATACTTGCCACTTTACCTTTAGCTACCTCTTCCATATGGGCTACAAAAAATTGACATCCTTTTCTGAAACTCTTTTTCAACTACATGGCTAAGATTTCTCTAACAACTACAACTCTCAGAATGCCTTGAATATTTCCTTGTTATCCATCCTCATCAAGATAAGTTATTTTTTTGTTGTAACAGTCTAGGACAACATGTTGTTTTTCCAACCAATCCATGCCAATTATACAATCATATGAACCCAATGGTATGATGTTCACATCTACCTTTATGACGAGTCCATTCATGTCTATTGGACAATCTTTAACTAGCTCATTGATTTTCCTCTTAGCCCTTATGGATAATTGAACTAACCAAGATTTCTTATGCTTACTCCTTTGCAAGTGAAATATTTCAACAACGTTAGAGTTTATGCAATTGTTGACAAAGCATCTAAAAGTGCTTCTTGTTTCTTTCATAGTGCAATTAATGCACTATATTGCATTTTTTGCATAACCTAAAATAAACATGGTAGAAAAGGTTGACTCAACAACATTATAGTAAAGACACCATAAGACTATATAAGTCAGAATCAAGAGTGAGATTGGAATAAATATTAACCACACGAATAAAAATTTCCAAAAGTCATAATGACCAAGTATATATGCACACTTTAGTCTCATTTTCCCACCACATAACATGGCACACAAAAAACTGATGTTGAATTGGCATGGGCTTTACCATGTGGGAGGTAATGTTTTCTTTCTTTAATTGCACTATGCTTCAGTTTCTTGCATGTAAATTTTATTTCAATGTAGTTGGAATTACGGTGAATTTTCGTTCCTCTCACTTAGGCAGTTATACAATGATTCCCTCATTTAATGAGTAGTGAGCATTTTTCCCTCCGATTTATTTAAGTAGTAAGGATGAGCATTTTTCTCTTGCATTCATTTAATTATAATTATTAATAAGCACAATATTTAAAGCAATTTTGACGTCTAAATATGATGTCACTCGATTCACAATGATAGCTCAATAGTTTCGACCCTTTCTACTAAGGAATAATACCCAAGGACGTAGTCAGATTCTTTCCCACCAACTCTTATTGTGTTATCAACCACTATTACAACTAGTGGTTAATATAATCATCTATTTAGAAACCCAAATAAGCGACATATTACAAGATTATATAATTCAATAAAAGATTCGCCAAAAAAATATATATATTTTTGTTTGCTAGTGTGTTCATGACATGCGAGACTAACCTGTGGCTAAGAAACTGTGACCCAGGGGTGTTTAAGCCGTCAAAATCACATGGGTATCGCACTTGGCCTAGACCACACCAACCCTTATCATGGCTGGATTTTTTGGTGTCTCCTCCCCATAGTGTCGGGTTTCCAACTTGGGTCGCCATGCAGAATGAGGCTCATTGAAACCGATCGCTCTATCGGGATTTGACATATATACATATTATATTATTGATAACATAGCCTTCAAATTTTCCCATGTATCACGGGGATTTGCCCATTTATTATGCACACAAATTTAGAGGGTTCTTAATATTTTCCTTGGTGGAAAATAACCTCTCTAAGGCAATTCTCCCTCATCCAAAAATAGAATTAGTATGCACCAAATAATGCTCACGAAGTGGACACACCACCAAAAATTGGCATCAAACTAAGTCAAATGCAAGGGTCCACATGGAATGCACCCTCCAAGAGTGTGTATGGATGCAACCACTCTGCATGTGTGAATTCCAAGGTAACCAACTCCATGGATGAATGTGCAAGATGCCAACTAGATGGAGCACTACACAAGAAAAAATTTAGTCAAAAACCCAAAATAGCAAGTGGACCATCTCCAAAAAGCAAATCCAAGGAGATAAAGGATGAATTAAGGTTTTGACCATGACAAAACTCCATGAAATAATAATATAATATCTCCATGAATAACAAGAAATGTCTCCACAATTGTGCCTTCCAAGAATATCTGAAAATAACAAGAAGAAACATTCCATGTGTGTGCCCTCCAAGAATAATCTCCAAAAATAGAAAGTACACCAAGCACAAGTAACCACTCCAAGTGTGAAAATGAAGCATATAAAAAATAGGGTGCTCAATGTTAAGGTTTAAGTTATTATTAGGTTTCTTTTCAATTCACTAGATAACCATAGCATAGATAGGATCACTGAGAAATACACAATCACAAGAGACACATCAGTTATCCTGGGAAACCCTCATGGGGGAGAAAACCCAACAAAAACTTCCTTAATATAGATAGCCAATACAATGCCAAGAGAATAAACCAAACAAGATAGAAAGTCCTCTCCCAAGTAGTGTGCCTCTCTCTCTCTCTCTCTCTTCTTCTCCAAGTGCAGCTCCAAACTTGCGCTCTGATCATCAAGTGAGTGAGTGAACAAATGAGGCGTTGGCCTCTCTTATTTATACAATCTGGCAAGTGCTGAACTGAGGTGTCTTTTCACTGGCAGGGCCAACTTCTCAATTTGGGTGGTTATAACCACTTTAATATATTCTGGGGGGCGACTTCTCATTTAGCATATTACAATTAGGGTTTAACCAATCCGCAAAAGGGGATTTGGTCATTTACAATACCTGACATGATCAACCCGCAAAAGGGGATTGATCTAATGAATAATACATCAATAATAAATAGAATACTCTTTGCAGTTACATTATTTCAACACTCCCCCTTAACAAGAAGGGTATTCTACAACAACATCGGGCGAGAGAGAGGATAACATCATCAACAACATCTTGGAACACTGACTGGTGTATCCATAAATCATCCGAAGTTTTTCTCATCATCAATATCATCATCCTCATCAGCGTGAGGCTAAGGTAACATCATCATCATCTTCAAGGCGAGGCTAAAGTAACATCATCATCTTCAGCATCATCATCATCAAAATCATCATCAAAATCATCTTCAATAAGGAGCTGAAATGGCATCGTCATCATCATCTTCAACAAGAAGCTGAAGTGGCATCATCATCATCATCTTCAACAAGAAGCTAAAGTGGCATCATCATCATCATCTTCAGCAAGAAGCCGAAGTGGCATCATCATCATCATCTTCAACAAGAAGCCGAAGTGGCATCATCATCATCAACTGCATCAACATGGGTTAGTATAACACTAATACATCATCATCATCAATAACATCACAAGGCTAATACAACATAAAAAACATCAATATCACAACACAAAGGCTGGAGCATCATCAAGAACAATAACATCACAGCACGAAGGTTGGAGCATCATCAACATCAACATTAGGTTGAGAGTCTTCAACACGAGGCTAGCATCACAACACGAAGTTGGCTACACAATATCATCAGCACGAAGCTGGCATCACAGCACGAGGCTGGCACATCATCACAACACGAGGCTGGCACATCATCACAACATGAGGCTGACATCACAACACTTAAGCTGGCACATCATCACAGCACGAGGCTGGCACATCATCACAACACAAGGCTGGCACATCATCACAACAATTAAGATGGCATCACAACACTAGGCTGACACATCATCACAACAATTAAGCTGACATCACAACACTAGGCTGACACATCATCATAGCAATTAAGATGGCACATCATCGCAACAATTAAGATGGCACATCAACACAACAATTAAGATGGCACATCAACACAACAATTAAGCTAGCACATCAACACTACTCCCCCTTTCGAGGGAGGTCCTTTTGGACTATACCAAGCTTATCTCGAAAGTGCTCAAACTTTACACGAGATAGAGGCTTGGTCAACACATCAACAACATGTTCATCCATACTAACATACTGGAGTTTTATGGCTCCTCTTTGCAACATATCACTAATGAAGAGATACCGAATCTCTATGTGCTTCGACTCACCATGGAACACAAGGTTCTCCATCATCTTTATACAACTCTGGTTATCACATAGGATCATGGTGGCTTCCATCTCCAGATCAAATAGATCTGTCAACAACATCCGAAGCCATATGGCTTCACAATTGGTGGAACATGCAATAATGTATTCTGCTTCTGTCATGCTCGGAGGAATGCTAAATTGCTCCCTACTCTGCCACGAAGTCATGGCTGACTCCAGACCAAAACAACATCCTGAAGTGGTCTTTTTATCAGAAGCACTTCCAACTCAATATGAATTAGTGTAACCACTCAGTCTGAAGTCATGATCTCTAGTATAATAGAGACCAAAATCCAACGTACTCTTAAGGTATCTCATCATATGTTTTGCAGCAACAATGTAAACACGTTTGGGCTCTACCAGATACTGACTCAAGGCAAAACATATATTTAGCCTGGTATTTGTTAGATACATCACTGAACCAATAATCGGTCTGTACAGAGTAGCATCAACCAATTCTGACGAGGTATCTACCAGGAGCTTCAACTTCGTTTCCATGGGTGTGTTCATGGATTTACATTTCAACATGTCACACCTCTTCATTTTAACTGCATACTTCCCTTGGTTAAGGAAGATCTTCTCTGTGCTTTGCCAAACTTCAAGACCTAAGAGATAATGCATTTAGGTCTTCCATCAAACTCTGTAGCGAGCTTCTTCTGCAATCTGAGCTTTTCTTCATCTTGTCAAGAATACATCATCTACATATAATAGTAACATCACTTGGCTCATCATTCATAACCTTGTGATAAAGGTTAGAATCAACTTTACTCTTGGTAAATCCCAAGCTCATCAGGAAACTGTCAATTCTTCCATACCAAGCTCTACAGAGCTTCCTTCAACTGGCAGACATGAGTCTTTCTATCTTCAATCTTCAATTCAAATTTTCTCATTACATTGTACTAATCTGGTACACTTGCTCAACTGCAACTCAATATGCACAATCATGTGCTAGCTCTATGTGCTCTTTGCAAAGCACTATTTGTCTCACTGTTTGGGAGTATGTCCTCTACTCTCTCTGTAACTGTTCCTTCTAGAACTGGGAATCTGCACCTGCACCTGCTCTAAGGCTAAGAATGGTTGCTCCATTCTCACCGTGACTATTGAAATAAGGGAGTAACTCCTCTACTCCATCATGGCAGCAACTTCATCTAGAACTGAGAGTGGCTCAATATATGATATTGAAGGTAGCTCTTCTTCTTTCTTGGAGGTAACTCTATCTTTTATTGTGGTCATGTTTCCATGAACCAACTAATGTAATGCACCAACTGCCACTCAAATTAAATATGGGCATTGCTCCCCTACATCTCATTCTATATATGATTCATGGTTGTTCTGGTTGTATTCATAAATATTGGAATTATTTCTTCAATTACTGGAGTAAGTGTCTCGTCATAGTCTTCTCCCTCTTGCTGGGAGAATCTTCTAGAAACACATCAGTCTTTGTACATCTGCAACATGCTTGATCTGTATAGATCAATCTTGGAAGTCAATACCGACTTCTCTTCTAGTTTCACGAAAGAATCCACATCCTAGTCTTTCTGACTGGCTTCCTTCTCTGTTACTAAAACAAAGGAATCTTCCAAGAGTTTTCATATCTTCTAGGAGTCTCTAAAGTTACGATCTAGTCTTCTCATGGCATCTGTCTCCCAATCCTGGAAGTTGTCTCTTCATCTGATCCTTTATGAGATCAGGTTTATCCTTGATTTCTTCTGATTCTACAAGGACTTCATCATCTCTTATAGGGTATACTTGGTGTTGAATACCAAGTCTAAGTATGAAAGACTGAGTCAGGCTTCAAACGAGTTCTGCTTCTCGTTAAGGTGGCTTCATTAACCTTTGAACAATTATGTTGTGAGATCTTGATCTAATGTTCGATCATCTTTGGAGCCTTCTGCTCCTTACAATTAATCTTCATATGAGATACTCTGAATCTCAAAAGATAGCTTCTTCTTCATCTTCTTTGGTACATGAGTGTATATGGTCATGTACATAGTCTGATTCATGTCTCATATAATATGTTGCCTTCAACAATCTTCACTATAGCTTCCTCGGGGTTATCACCTGTGACCTGAAACAAGGTCAACAAAACAACAAGCAAGAATAATACTCTTTTGATAATAGTAGATAAAACAATAGCACAGATAATCATCACAGTAGCTCCTTTAGAGCTATCACTTGTGGCCTGTCTGAAGCAAAGGTCCAAAGTAAGAAATACAATACGAAATGAGGTCAACACTCTTATAGTGTTGTGATCAAACATTCCTCCATGGAAACTTAGAACTAACACAAGAGGTTTCTCCTAGAGGAGATGTTAGTTGTATCAGGCAAATGATTACATTAAGCATTTATCTCAATATGCTCACATGCTACCAAGTATAGTACTTTTCAAGGACTGCTATCTCAACTATAGTGTTTTACTTGTAAATGGGTAGTCATCAACTTGTCAAGTGCAACTTTGAATCTTATCAACTTAATTAATCAAACCTGGAACCTGGAGCCTTGTCCTAAAAAATGAGTGTGTTGCTTTTCTTCCAAGTCTCCTTCACTCAAGATGACGAGTGCTTTCTTCAACTTGTCTTCTTGTACTAAGACAATATGCTATCTCGACAGAAGCAACGATAATAATTACCAACTCTTAAGAACTTCAAGGGTGAATGCAACTGGTACTACAACTGATACTTCAACTGATACTGCAACTGATTCTGAAACTGCAACTCCAACTGCAACTTAGGGTTTTATGAGGAAACCCTAATTTTTCAAACTTCAAATTTTGAAAATTTGATCAAGGGGATAGATGCATTGAGCTGAGGCGAGTAAGTTGGTGCAGTTAGATTTATGAAAATCCAAAATTTACCCCCTCAAACTTGACCAACGAATTTCTGGTACGTTTGGTACTCTGGTACTTCTAGTACTTTGTGAAAACTAGGGTTTCACTTTCCGGGAGATCTACCCATTGAGAATGTGCGCTGAAGGTGCCAAAGAGTTCCTTGGGTTAGGGCGCACTTTTCTAGATGGTTTTGAGGCTGAAAATATTCTTCAATAAAAAGCCCTAATTTTCATGTATGGCAACAATGACGTTTTTCTTCTTCTTGTGAAAGATGCTCTCTTCAACTTAGCTCTGATACCATGTTAAGGTTTAAGCTATTATTAAGTTTCTTTTCAATTCACTAGATAACCATAACATAGATAGGATCATTGAGAAATACACAATCACAAGAGACACATCATTTATCCTGGGAAACCCTCATGGGGGAGAAAACCCAACAAAAACTTCCTTAATATAGATAGCCAATACAATGCCAAGAGAATAAACCAAACAAGACAGAAAGTCCTCTCCCAAGCAGTGCACCTCTCTCTCTCTCTTCTTCTCCAACTGCAACTCCAAACTTGCGCTCTGATCATCAAGTGAGTGAGTGAACAAATGAGGCGCTGGCCTCTCTTATTTATACAATCTGGCAGGTGCTGAACTGAGGTGTCTTTTCACTGGCAGGGCCGACTTCTCAATTTGGGTGGTTATAACCACTTTAATATATTCTGGGGGCTGACTTCTCATTTAGCATATTACAATTAGGGTTTGACCAATCCACAAAAGGGGATTTGGTCATTTACAATACCCGACATGATCAACCCACAAAAGGGGATTGGTCTAATGAATACTACATCAATAATAAATAGAATACTCTTCCCAGTTACATTATTTCAACACTCAAGCTAATAACCTTTATTTGGATAAAGTAGATTAACTTAACCTTTCCATAGTTAAATCAACCTCAACATGTGAGCACAAAGGTTAACCATAGTCCTCCTCCCAATTAGTCACCAACCAATTAAATCACCATGAATATGTGTGACAATGAGGGGTGCACTTTAATAAAGTGTTGTACCATGGAAATAAAAGATGTTCTCCCTAGCAAAACCTTTCCATGATAATCACAAAATATAAAGTCCAACCTAAAGTGCACCACTACCAAGGGATTATTAAATCAAAATCATTGTCTAACCTTAGGAAAATGTTACATCACCATCAAATCATAATGCAATACCCTTTCTCTAACTCATACTTAGAAAACAACATATCAATGAGGGTACTAGCATCATTAAACACATTCCCCCTTAGGTGATGTTTAACAAATGTGACATTATAAAGTTAAATCACCTAGGAAAATCCCACAAAGGCAACATTGAATCATCCCACCATGGAAACATCACAAGAGAAAGGGACACAACAAAAAGGCTAACCCATCCAACTATCAAGTGTGTTCCCCACCACACATCAAACATACAAGGATCATGTAGAACACCCTTCCTTGTGACACTAACATCATACATCAACACACCAAGTCGCTAGGAAATATTAGCAACATCATGAAACATCTACCTCCTGACACCATCATCTAACCCCTTGAGGGGTGAGAACCATCATCCATATCCAAGATAAGCGTATATACCAAACCACCATAATGAGATAGAATACTTCACATCCATAAAAAATTCAACCAAGGGGTGATCAACAAGGAAAACACATGCGAGAAGACCACCAAACTACAAGCACAATCACCATCCAACCTAGGAGAAGTGAGACCCCCCCAACCAAAGATCTCCATCAAATAATATAATGTCGTGAAGAGAGAGGGATCCAAGAAGATGAATCCCTCCAAGTCAACCAAAAAGCTCCAAGGAACTAGCATTAAATCTCCATCAATATGATGAAAATCACAATGTGGAACCTCATCAATATGAGGTGTAACAATTACAAAAAAACCTTTCTCAATCTATGTCTGAAAGTCACAACCATAGATTTCACGTACAAGAGACATTATGAAAGAGGACCTAGGACTAGATGAAATAATTGGTATGTAATTCAATGCCTTTAACAATTTTTTTTCCATTAATATATCTATTGAAATTGCTCAAAATCATCTTCAAAATTATGAAAATTCATTAATAAAAATTCTAGATACTTCCTTACTATTTTGTGGGACCTTTCATATACAAATTAGATTTCAAGGAAGGGCAAGCCTAGTTCTATCGATCATAACAAAGGATGTAGTATGGAGGCCAACTGAAGTTAGTAATAAACTAAACAACTCATTAGATTTTGACTCTAAATAACAATGCATATAAAGTGGTAGATAATACGCTTGTGGTCAACATGCAATCCCCACTACTTGTCACAATCTTAAGTCAAGTAGATGCCGAGAAGGATAAATGCTATTTCCATATGAGCTATATATATTAGAATCCTTTAACATTTTTAAAATTTGAAGAGTACCCTATAAATTGGTATGATGTCTCATTTGCAAAGCACCTCTGATATCTTAATTTCATAGAAGTGGGCTCTATGGAATGTCATTAAGAGCTATGTGATTCCCTCCTTATGGAAAGAATCAAGATATGCCTTTAGGTAGTTTGTTATGATCTTATGAGAACACTTTGCTTGATGTTGCTTAACTATTTTTGATTTCAGTGATATTGTCTTCTTATATTTTGCTAGGCATAAGCAAACTTTGCCTTCAGAGGAAGCAACCCTTGATATTGTAATGGTTGGTTTTCTTACTTTTAATGCGATTCTCTTATATATGCTAGTTCTCTCTATCTTATTATACACTTGTTTTCTTTTGAGATAACAAGAGATTTTGGTAAAAGTTAAAGAGTTACCAAGACTTGGTAGCAAATTGAGGTTGAGGGACTGTTAAGTGAGGAGGTCGTTTGTTTTTCCCAGGAGCAAAAATTATAGATCCAGATAATACCCCTAGTCTTGGTATTTGGTCATAAATTTTATCCTACCCTAGCAACATTTGATAATATCGCCTTCATTGGATTGGTGCCTTATCAAGAAGTCCTATTTTATGGTGCAAACCCCAAAAGTGATAATTGGCATTGTGCGATTCATTTCAACGATTTCAATATTCCCATTCTTCACCCTTGTAAATAGCCCGTGATACAATGAACACTAAGTGGAGTATCAACTTCATGGAAAATTGGTCATTACTAATAAATAAAATAAAATATCCTATTAAAATCCACTTAAACCAATTTAACTTATTAGTCTTTGCCATGGGATTATAACAATGAGTTTGCTTTTGATATGACATTAATTTGTCTTTTACCATAAATTTGTGTAAGCAATGTAATGTTTAACATAGGAAAACAAATATATATTTTTGGATATAATAAAAATATTTGTGTTTCCATTTCTAATTGGTTGATAGAATTGAAGTGTTATTATTCCCTTAAAGTCTTTCAATATGTAGAATTAATTACATAATCAATGAATTTCACTAATAAAAAGTTGTACTATGTATTATTATATTTATTATCTAATATATTATTTATTATTATATTTATATTATATTTATGAATATTATAGTTACATGTTCATTATATATTTTGAATAATAAACAACTCTCAATTATTATCTTTTGACAAAAAATATTCATTACTTGCATTTAGTTATATTAAGTTTCATTGTTCAACATGTATTTCCCAACTAACTAGGCAGTACTGTGTTGCCATGCAATCCTTATTAGTCCCTGCCGGAAGGCCAAGGGCAGGGACTATAGCGATGAGTTCATCGCTGACTTTCAATTAGTTGAAGGTTGACTTCGCAAATTTTGTAAAAAAGCTAATGTTTAACATAGGAAATTTAAATACTTAATTTTTTT
>SNQJ01S0148744.1:12483-23523 GCA_010110895.2 Picea sitchensis
TGAGGCGCTGGCCTCTCTTATTTATACAATCTGGCAGGTGCTGAACTGAGGTGTCTTTTCACTGGCAGGGCCGACTTCTCATTCTGGGTGGTTATAACCACTTTAATATATTCTGGGGGCCGACTTCTCATTTAGCATGTTACGATTAGGGTTTGACCAATCCGCAAAAGGGGATTTGGTCATTTACAATGCCCGACATGATCAATCCACAAAAGGTGATTGATCTAATGAATAATACATCAATAATAAAATAGAATACTCTTTGCAGTTACAATATTTCAACACCGTTCAGGCAGAGAGGGTACATTTGTGGGGTACAGTGAATCTTCAAAGGCATACCGGATCTACATCCTTGGTCAAAGACAGATTGAGATGAGTAGAGATGGCATCTTTGAGGAAGAGATAGCCTTTCGAAGATCCAAAGAATCTCAGATGGAGATTGACAACGAGACAATACCTACTCCCCCTTCAACAGTTCAGAGGGAGACAATCATTGATCCAGTTGATCCAGTTGATCCCGTAGCTCCAGTTGATGTCCCCAGAGACATTGCAGTAGGCCATAAAAAGCTTAGCTGCGATGGACAGACTCTGCAGGAGGCAAAGGGACATGCAACTCCTCGAGGTACATTCCGAGAGAGCAAGAGACCACAAAGATTTTCGAGCTACATTTCAACTACGAGCTACATCATTGATACTGAGCCTTCTTGTCATGGAGAAGCAACAAGACAACAGGTATGGCAAGATGCCATGACAGAAGAGTATCCGTCCGTCATGAAGAATGATGTGTGGGATATTGTTCCGAGGGCAGAAGAGAAGTTTGTAGTGACTTCCAAGTGGATCTATAAGATCAAGCATGCAGTTGATGGAAGTGTCGAGAAGTACAAAGCGAGATTTATGGCCAGAGGGTTCTCTTAGGTGAAGGGAATTGATTATGAGGAAACATTTTCTCCAGTAGCCCGAGACACTTCCATCCTACGATTATATCCTTAGCTGCATCCATGGGTTGGAGACTACATCAGATGGATGTAAAGACAACCTTTCTCAATGGTGAGATTGAGGAATAGGTTTACATTGAGCAACTAGATGGATTCGTGATACATGAGCAGAAGTCTTATGTGTGCAGGTTGAAGAAAGCCCTGTATGGACTAAAACAGGCACGTCGTGCTTGGTACGAGAAGATGGATGGATTTCTGATGAGTTTGGTCTTCAACAAGAGTGTTGCTGATCCAAACCTATATTATCATATTATTGGTGACGAGCACCTGATTTTGGTCTTGTATGTTGATGATTTTTTCCTCACCGGTTCAGAAAGTCTTATTGTGGAATGCAAGCATTCATTGACTTCCAAATTTAAGATGAAGGTTCTGGGTATGATGCACTACTTCTTGGGACTAGAAGTATGGCAGAGGACTGAAGATATTTTCCTGAGTCAAGGAAAATATACAGTGGAGATATTGAAGAAGTTTGGGATGATGGATTGCAAATCCATGCCTACACCGATGGTGATGGATTTGAAGAAAATGAACGAGGCTTCTACTGATTCAGGCGAGATTGATCCACATCTTTACCGACTGCTGATTAGATTATTGATGTATCTGGTTAACACTAGACCCGATATATGCTATGCAATGAACGTACTTAGTCAGTTTATGAGTCTGTCGAGATAGACTCAGTTGATAGCAGCGAAGCATGTATTGAGATATTTACGAGGCACAGTTGGATATGGCCTGAGATATGCCTCCGGTGTAGACATGAGATTGCAGGGATATGTCAATGCAAATTGGGCAGGGAGCGTAGTGAACCGGAAGAGCACATCTGGTTGTTGTTTTACTTTGGGATCTGCCATGGTTTCCTGGTGCAGTAGGAAACAGAGCTCTGTGGCTTTGAGTACCGCAGAAGCAAAGTACATAGCGTTATGTGTGGTAGTCCGCGAAGCAGTGTGGCTTCGCAAGCTCCTTGCAGATTTATTTGGTCATGAGATGGATTCCACTATTATCCATTGCGATAACCAGAGCTGTGTGAAGCTCTCAGAGAATCCTGTGTTTCACGATAAATCAAAACACATTGAGATCAAATACCATTATATCAGAGATATGGTGCAGAGGAAAGCAGTACACGTGCAATACCTTTCTACACATGAGCAGGTTGCAGATGTCTTCACCAAACCGCTTGCCAGGACGAAGTTCGAGTACTTCCGCGAGGGACTTGGCCTAGTGGAGAATGCCTCCGTAGCTGATAGGGAGTGTTGATGATTGCAGCGTCGTGTGACATTCTCCAGGTCGTTCTCCTCTGGTCTGAGTTGAGAGGATCTGTGTGAGAGCCCAAGTGTTGGGTGTGCCCATGTGATGGGTGTGCATAAGACTCTGGACTGAGTTGTTATGACGTGTGGTCTCTTGCTTTATAGTATATACTCCTTTGGATTGAGTTGAGTCATCTTGAGATGGTGTCCTACCTTGTACTCCTGTGGACTCAGTTGAGTTGGCTTGAGATGGTACTCCAGATGTTACTCCTGTGGACTCAATTGAGTGATCTGTTGAGTATGACGTCCTTGTGGTTGAGCACAGGTGGACGTGTCCCTAATGGCTGAGCACTAGTGGACGTGTGAGATCCTTGCTATATTGTCTAAGAGTAAGATTTGCTTGTAACCCAAATTTGTGATGTAAAGGGTATAAGTAGGCCCCACCACATGTGAAAGATAATTAATATTTTTGTAATGATTAGTTATATTATTGAGTTATTGAAGTCGGCCCTATTGTGCCAATAGACACACCTTTTGTTGTGTCAATTCTTGTATAAATAAAGGTGAATCCCCATTGAGGATTACGCACTCTCACTTGTCAACTCGAAATTTCAGCAATTGCATGTACGACTGAAGTGCGCACCTCTCTTGGGTGCTAGGTTCTAGGTTTTGGTAAGCACTCTCTTGTGTGCTAAGTCTATGGTGTTGGGGGATCTTCTCTTGAGAATATAGCTAAGGATTGCTGGGTTTTTCCCTTGTTTGCGAAGGGTTTTCCTAGGATACTTCTTGTGTTCTTGTGTGTGGTTATTCTTCTTGTGATCTTGGTTATTGCAGCACTTGTGTATGGTATTGCTGCATTGTTTATGGTTCAAGTACATGTAATGTTCCCAAGCCAATATGCCATGAACATCACGGTTTTGAGTGTCTTTTTTTTAAACTTTTACTGGTTGTGGCATTTTGTCAAACACTTTGCTTACAATTATGCTTAGGGTTTTCTGATGTATTATATGTGTGTTTGCAGTAATAAACAAGGAGATGCAATCATGGAACATACCTCAACCATATGCAAGATCAATAAGATGATAGACAAGCCAAAACACTGCAGATCTGATCTTTATTCATAAATAGATAACAAGAACTTGATACAATGAGATGCCAATCTGGAATGCACATCAAATGGCTCCAATAAAGACAATAGAAGATAGGAGCTGCTACAAAATGCTCCAATAGAAGACTATAAGCCTCCAAAGGCTGAATACACCATGAAGACCAACGCCAAGGTAGATCTGGGCCGTATGAAGTGCCAAACCCCCAAGCTGGAAGATGCCACGTCTTGTTGAAACCCTGAAGACCCTCAATAATTCGGCCCTACTGTCAATGACCTCCAAATGCTATGCTGAAGATGCCGAACTGTAGATCGGGATGAGTAGAATCCCCTCCTAAAATCCCAGGCCGAAACACCAAGGGAAACTCCTCCAAATGCTGAATCCTCCAATGGAGTTGTGCCCTCCTAAAACTGCCAAACCCTAGAATTTCGGCCCTAATGAAGGAGGCCTCCAAATGCCCTGAAAATTGCTAGGAAGATAGATCGGGACACTGCAAGTCACTAGGTGAAGTCTCAGGGTCAGATTTGATGCATAACCTCCTCAAACGGAATAGATATGAATCTCAAAATTGCCCTCCTTCTCTCCAATTCGTCCAATGCATACAATAACCCAAATGGCCCATGAAACTCCTCCGGAATGCACTAGATCTAACGGCCAAGCCCCTGCAATGAAAACCTAGGTGCTAGAATCTGCCGAAGCCTTTCCAATCCCTTGGAACGAGCTTCCCTCAAAGAATGGTGTGCCCCCCTTGCTGAAAACCCCCAATAGTGCGCCCCCCTTCTCTTCCTGTGCCTGTGGCTGGTGTAGAACCCTCCTGCACCGATGTAGATCCGAACTAGAATGGTGTGGAGGAGTATTGCTGCCAGGAACATCACGATTTTGGGTGTCTTTTTTTTAAACTTTTACTGGTTGTGGCATTTCGTCAAACAATTTGCTTACAGTTACGCTTAGGGTTTTATGATGTGTTATATGTGTGTTTGCAGTAATAAACAAGGAGATGCAATCATGGAACATACCTCAACCATATGCAAGATCAATAAGATGATAGACAAGCCAAAACACTGCAGATCTGATCTTTATTCATAAATAGATAGCAAGAACCTGATACAATGAGATGCCAATCTAGAATGCACATCAAATGGCTCCAATAAAGACAATAGAAGATAGGAGTTGCTACAAAATGCTCCAATAGAAGACTACAAGCCTCCAAAGGCTGAATACACCATGAAGACCAATGCCAAGGTAGATCTGGGCCGTATGAAGTGCCAAACCCCCAAGCTGGAAGATGCCACGTCTTGCTGAAACTCTGAAGACCCTCAATAATTCTGCCCTACTGTCAAAGACCTCCAAATGCTATGCTAAAGATGGCGAACTGTAGATCGGGATGAGTAGAATCCCCTCTTGGAATCTCAGGCCGAAACACCAAGCAAAACTCCTCCAAATGTTGAATCCTCCAATGGAGCTGCGCCCTCTTAAAACTGCCAAACCCTAGAATTTCGACCCTGATGAAGGAGGCCTCCAAATGCCCTGAAACTTGCTAGAAAGATAGATCGGGACACTGCAAGTCACTAGGTGAAGTCTCAGGGTCAGATCTGATGTATAACCTCCTCAAACGAAATAGATCTGAATCTCAAAATTGCCCTCCTTCTCTCCAATTTGTCCAATGCATCCAATAACCCAAATGGCCCATGAAACTCCTCTAAAATGCACTAGATCTAACGGCCAAGCCCCTGCAATGAAAACCCAGGTGCTAGAATTTGCCGAAGCCCTTCCAATCCCTTGGAACGAGCTTCCCTCAAAGAATGGTGCGCCCCCCTTGCTGGAAACCCCCAATGGTGCGCCCCTCTTCTCTTTCTGTGCCTGTGGCTAGTGTAGAACCCTCCTGCACTGATGTAGATCTGAACTAGAATGGTGTTGAGGAGTATTGCATCCCCGAGACCAAGCTTGGGACAATCTAGGTGGAATCTTTCACCACCGAATCGTCCTCTAGGGTTTGTTAAGTTAAAACCCTCAAAACCCCCAAGATATGGGCCCTCTAGCTAAAAGCCAGATATCAAAATGATTGACATACATGAATGAATGAATAGAAGCCCTTGCCTTTCCTTTATTAATATTTAATTAATTTATTAACCTTTTTACCTCTGAAAAGTGCCCTATCTCTCCTTGTGGCTTCCTTGGCCACTGAAAGTCACTTCTCACCATGTCATCCTGTAGTGTTGCTCCTCCCGATTCCAATGAGCTATTACACTGAGAGGTTCCTCCAAGTAATGTGCCCAAAATGATCTCTTCAATGAATTTAATTAACTTATAGCTCAAAATACTCAAAATCATGGAAATCGTCGGAATGGAACGGAACCAAGGCCAACCTGTGCAGAATGGATCATAATGATGAAATGGGATGAGGGATGCAAGCCGGACCCCAAAATGCCTCTCAATAATCCATGTACTTGCTATAACATCCATTTGACTACTCTGGTCATCATAAACCTCTGTAATGTGACGATGTCCCAAAGTGGGGACATTACATACATGCTAAATGAAATAAACTACATGTGCATGATCTAAGCATCTTAAAATTCAACATCTCAAGCAACAAGTGCTCCCTCTACAAAGGTGCTCATGGAAATGGATGGAGCACAATATCCTGTATGTCAATTACTCCATTACTATGAAGTAAGCCCATTCTGTTTCCATCACCACACTTACACTTTGATAGTTTTTTTGGGAAATGACCCTCTACTTAGGTACTTGCACACCTAACAGGGTTTTTTGATGGTCCTCCTACACCTAAACTTGTCAAATTGCATAAAGTCTTGAGCTAATGTGAAGTTTTTTTGTTTGTTTGTTAGAAATGCCTTTCACTTGAGGGGCCAACATTTTCAACCATTGGCTAAGAAACCACAACCCTTAACATGGCTAGATTTTTTGGTGTTTCCTCCCGACTAAACACACCGTAAGGTATTGAAATCGTGTCGCCTTGCAAAAGAAAACCACAACTTAACCGGATGTGCTAACGGGAATTGACAAACTAATGTGAAGTTTGAAGAAGATACCTGATGTGAATTGTTTACGTGGCTTTTGTATTAAGTAATGGCTTACTTTGTATGATTCTAAAGACTCTTGTACCTCGTGATTGTTGGTCTTACCTGATTCTGTGGACTTTACTTGACCTTGGTACACTTGACATGGTCCTTTGGAGGATGTCCTTATGATGATACCTAGGATGTTGTGCACTATACACAAGACATTGCACGTGTGATGCATAGTGTTGGGTCCTATAATGACTTGACATACTTAGATACACCCTCTCACATCTCTTGGACCTTGGATGATGGACAAATGAGCTCATATATTGCAGATATGGTCATGTTGGTTATCAGATGGGTAGAAAGCCCACATCCTGGACAGTGCACCCTAGAGCCTGCTAGACTTTGATTGGAGGACATTGCACTTGGATATGATTGGACACCCCTTGGAGAGATGATGGACCCTCTTTTTACCTTGGATGCTAAGCATATTGATGATGACGTCACATGCTATGGTGCTTTGATGATGATGGGGTGCGCCTACCATTAGGGTATCCATTTTGATGATGAGTTGGGGTTTGTTGATGATGAGACATGACCTTTGATGAGGAGGTCTGACCTTTCACCTTGCTTTGCATCCTTTGATGATGAGACGTGGCCTTTGGAGGCTCTTGCACCCTTCCAGAGCATGATGTCACCCTTATTGTGACATCATACACTCACACGTCATATTTGATGGGAAGTTTTGGTGTATTAGCATGTTTTATTATTGTTTGAGGCTACTTTAGAGATCAGCCATGACCTATCCACCTTGTATCATGGACATTTTACATTTTTAGGGCCTTTTGAGGGATATAGTGCTAGGGTTGTCTCATATAAGAAGGCTAGTGCTCCCTCCTTGTAAATCATAGCTCGCACTTGTGGAGAATCATCACTATTTGTCTTCTTATCTTCTTTTCTCATCATGGAGCTCTTATGCGCACTTTTGGAGTGTTATTGTGGATGATTTCTCTTGTCTTGGTGGATTTTCATGAAACTAGTGTTTCCTCATGCATAGCGACTTGGTATAGTAAGTGCTCTTTTCAAGTGTTTGTTCTTGGTATATTTTGGTGAATGCTCTATTAGATTGTTAATAGTTGCATGTTATCCTTGTTTCCGTGAATAATTTTGTTGAAACCCCAAGGAAGGATTAAGATTGTTTATCCCCTTTCCTTGTCTTGTCCACCTTGATTTTGTTGAAGCATACAAGGTCAAGATTAGGGATTGTGAGAGGACATCCCCCTAATTTTGTCTTTGAGGTTGAAGTCTAAGGTTTATGAGAGGATAAACTCTAGGGTTTTAACTTAGTTTCCACTTTATCATTTGCTAGATGCTAGAGAAGAAGTAGGACATAACCTAGGTTTTATGAGAGGATAAACTCTAGGTTTCTTTCCTAGAAGGTTTGACCTAGAGTTATGAGGGGATAATCCTAGGGTTTTAAATCTTCAAGTCTTTTCTTGCCTTTAGCCTCCATTTAAAGTGTTGCATTGACTCCATATGCCCAAAGGATTTGAAAAAACGACACTAGTCTCTCTCTTGCTTCAAGTGATATAAAACCCTAGTTGAGTTTCTCTCTCTCTCTCAATGGTTTTGTGTTAGCTTAGGACTAATCACATTTGAATCTTCATTCTTAGTCTAACACGCTGCGTTCGTTATTTAGAATCATATCTAACCATTGCTGCAATAATTGCATTTCAGCCATTAGGGCTTGTCATATTGCATCTAAATAACATAGTTTCATTCTCTTTCTCTCATTCAATCATTTGTTTATGGTTTGCTAGTTTTCTACTTAGTGTTTAGCACATATTTCTCATTTCATTTTACTAATTTAGGACTGTTTACTTGCTGCTGTTGTAAAACTGTTATATGCTGAAGTATTTCATCTTTTCTTCAAGTTTTGCTACAACTATAGCTTTTTCTTTGATAGTTAGTGTTTCGTGGCCTTTAGTTGACCCCTTGATTGTGGTAGACCTCTTAAATCATCCTAGAAACACTTCCCCTACTCACAAGCATTTAATCCTTCTTGAGCTCACCTCTAACCATTCCTAGTGAGTAGCATAATCAAAGTAACCAAGATAAGGGGCCATAGACTTGCCTTAGGAATATTTGAGGTTGCTAGGGAATCCTCCCTTGTGTTGGATCTTTATCCTTCACTGAAACGAGGGAAGTATTTGCCTAGGTGAAGGTGGCAACTACTTCCATATGTTACACTAGTTTAGCACCTTGTGAAGGCTTTGCACAAGCGCTAGATTTTGTGATAACAATGTCCATGGCTGTAGACCATTCATGAAGTAGAAAAGTCTGTCCTCCTTTGACATATCCTTGATCTCCAACATAAGGACCAAAAATTCCTGGATGTGGGCTAGTTTCCGCCTATTATGCTTAAGTGCTAACATCTAGTTTTGTGTGATCCACACTTTGTTCCTCAGACCAAACTGAGCCTTCAAGGCTGCTTTCATCTTTGCCCAGTTTTGGATCTTCTCTGTGGTTAGTCTGGATTCAAAGTCTTCTGCTCGTTTTCTCCACCAAAGCTTCGCAGTCCCTGTCAAGAACATTGTGGTAGAGTTCACCTTGGGTTCGTCTGAACTCTCGTTCAACTACTCCAAGTACTACTTAATATCCCAATAGAAGTTGCCAAGCAACTTAGCTTTGCGGGTACCATCATATGGTTTTGGTTCTTTTATCTTGATCCTCATTGGCATGATGGATGAACTTTGCCCACTGGCAGCAACTCGCTTCAACAATGTGATGGTGTCCTCTTGGTCTTTCAACTTCTAGGTGACTGAGCTCAATGTGTCCTCCACTTCCTTAAGTCTATCTTGAATGTCGTTTGTCAAAGTGCTTGTGAGCGCATCCGCAGTTTGTTGGGACTCCCTTATGACTTCATTGAACCCATGCAACATCCGACTCATCTCTGCCTCCATTCGTTTAACCCATTGTTGGGAGCATCACTCTCCTTGGGATGCTCCCGGAGCCCAGAAGTTCGCTCCCACCACACTCCTCACACGCTCCCTTAGGCGGTCGGATGCTGCCACAAATTAAGCAATTTTTACTTTTTTTTCCTAATTTTTAAGAGGAGGTGGGACATAGGGTAGGTTTAGGGTTTAGGCTAAAGTCAAGAGGAAAATAAAAGAGCTCTTCCCCCCGTCTCTTTTCCTCGTTCTTTCATCTTTGTTTGCTTGAGATTGGAGTGGGGAGCTTAGAGGAGAGAGCAAAGGAGAGTGCATATTTTTGAGGGAAGATTTGTGAGAGCTTGGACGAGAGAGCAAATGAGAGCTTGAAAGAGTGAGTAAAGAGGAACTTGGAGGAGAGAACAAAGCGAGCCATCTATCTCAACTTTCAAGAGCTAAAGAGGTAAGTCCAAACCCTAACTCCCTTCTTTCCTTGGGTTGTTTGGTTTTTTCTTCTTCTCCTACTCTTTCCCATTCCTTTTTCTCCCTCATTTTATTGCAGGTTGTTCATCTAAAACTTGATGAAAATGGTCTTCTTTTGGTTTATCATTCCTTTTTTTATTCTCATGGTCTTGGTGGGGACTAGGTATCAAAGGGAAGAAGGGGATAATGGTCATTTTCATAGTGACGATGAAAATGAGGAAGGGTTTGAAGAGGATGAAGAGGGTAATGAAGGTGGCAAAGCTTCATTGACACCCTTGTGAAGATTTGTTACAAAACTTGAGGGGGGCAGAGGTGGTGGAACCACTAAATTTGTATGTCATCATGATTGTCATAAAGGAAAACCTTATTCTGGTTCATATACCCGTGTGAGGAGGCATCTTTGTGGTGTAATGGAGAGTGATGACAATAAGGGGGCCATTGGGATTTCAATTTTCCCTAAGATATCCAAGAAAGAGAGACAAAAATACATACAGATAAAGGAAGCTGCACAAAGAAAGCATGGTAAAAATCAAAAGGTTCAATCCGATGCATCATCTAAATTTGGTGGCAACACATCTCCATCTCCTCGTGGTTCTGGAACCTATGGATCTAGAAGAACAATAGCAGATTTCCTTGATATTGTAGGTAGGGATGAGGTGGATGCAAAAGTGGGGCGGTTTCTTTATGCTTGTGGTATCCCATTCAATGTGCTTCGCTCCCCCTGTTGGCATGATCTTGTTAAGGCCTTCAATAAAGCCCCCAAAGGATACAGGAGCCCTAGTTATGAGAAAGCTAGAACTGTGTTACGAGACAGGGAAAGAGAAAAAATTCAAAGAGCTCTAACACAGTTTACAGATGATTGGACAAACTTTGGGGTATCCATTGTATCCGACGGTTGGACAAATGTTAGAAACCATTATTTGATCAATGTTCTTGGTGTTTTGCTACCGGTGCAGTGTTTCTTGCAGTGCATGACTCCTCCTCAATCATTGCATCGACTCAAAACATTTTAGAGCTCCTATTGAAAACCATTAATGATGTTGGTCCTTCTAATGTGATTCAAGTAATCACCGATGATGCAACCAACTGTAAAGGAGCAGGTAGAATCATTGAGTGAGTTCATCCACACATCTTTTGGTTTGGGTGTTTGGTGTACACCTTGACCCTTTTGATGCATGGTATTGTCAAGCAAAGAGAATGTGGATGGATTAATGACTCGTACAAGAGAGGGAAGCATCTCATCAAATTTGTCACCG
>SNQJ01S0148746.1:0-10929 GCA_010110895.2 Picea sitchensis
TTAGGTTCAAAAGTAATGTAAAGTATTATGCAAAACGGATTAAGCATATAATAATGAGAAAGGACGTTGTGTACCTTGGAATGATCAGGTGAAATGATAGTATAAGTCAAAATACAGGTGATGAAGGTTATAATAATAGCAAAAAGTATGGGCAAAAAGGGTACAATATGTGGTCCTAACAATTCCAAACCTAAGCGCGTTGGGTGAAGTGTTTGGCTGCTGATTCTTTATTCAGGTGTTAAGATATTTTTAGTCATGGGGTTTCATAAGTTCAAGAAAACTTGAATAGGTGATGAGAGTCATGAAAATAAGCAAAGACAAAACATTTCCCAAAATGAAATTGAATCAAATAGTGCAGAAGATCAAGTGGTACCCAAAAAAGTAAAAAAATCGATAAAGTATTATTAGGGTGTGTTGAGTGCTCAACAAATGGCAACTTACTGGGCGAAAGAAAAATCTTTGTTCCTACCTCGATCTCAGCTGATGTAAAAGATGGTTAAGAAGTTAACTAGTTTTTTATCAGAGCCTCTTTTATCCTTGCATTTGAAATTCTCTAGATGATGCATCTGGGTCTGTGTGTGGGGTTTCAACCTTTATTCTGCCTCACGCCCTCTTTGACAAGAGTCAAGTAAATAATTCACTAGCACTAGGCCTTTTATTTATCATCATTCACTTACTACGGTGTTGCTCTGCTACCAGCGAGTGTCCATAGCCCCAACGGAGTCACCCCGACGTCACAGACCTTGATCTGCTGCCAACGAGTGTCCATAGCCCTGATGGAGTTATTTGCATACCCTCTCCTACTATGCACTCATTCGATATATTTGATTTTATTTCGACAGAATTCCCTGAGCGAGTGGGAGAGGAGGACGTTTGTTATTTGCAAAATGATATGGTTAAGGTGAATTTTTTTCTAGCTCTTTCTTGAGGTACATTTAGTCCTTTCCATCTTACCTCCTTTCCCTTAAGGTTTTACTAGACCACCAGGAAGACACTTCATCACTTTTCCAAGGTTGTTCATCTACACAGGTTAGATAGAAAACTCTTTAAAACAACCACAGGTCTCCCAGCGCTTCTAGTGTTGTATGTAAGAGATGAGTCAGGAACATAGTTCGTCATATCGCATGAATTGATGTCAACCAATGTATTTCTAAACACAATCTTCAAAAGCGTAGAAGTACTATAGCAAGAAACAAAAGAAAAAAATGCACTCCGCAATCAGCCTACCCTAAAACAAAACATCATGAAAACACACACACTTTTTTTTTAATGAAAATATTGTTTTAGGGCTTGGCCATTTACTGGGAGGGCGTCAGGTTCCCCCCTCAGATTTTGCAACCGATACATGCCTACCCCAATTTTCTCAACTACCTGAAAGGGTCCAAGCCATAGATTCTAAAACTTCAAATTTTTTTCCTTCGACTCATTTTCTCTGTCCCATTTTAGGACTAAGTCTCCTACTTCAAAATTATTCTCTTTGGCATTATGCTTATCAAACCACCTTTTAACTATCTACTGATGAGCTATGAACTTCTATTTTTCTTTCTCCCTCTCTTCTTCCAACATGAGGAGGGTATCAATTCTTTCTTGTATAACTGATGAGGGTTGTCCTCTAGAATCCTGAGCAAGCTGAAGAGATGGAAGATATAGCCTGTTCGAGAGAATGGCTTCCTGTCCGTATACCAGAAAGTATGGGGAATTCCCTATAGATTCCTTGGGTGTTACTCTATTAGCCCATAAGGCATTATGAAGTGAATTGTGCCAATTCCTCTGGTTGTCTGCAACTGTTTTCTTTAATATCCTCACTAGGTTCTTATTGGTTGATTTTTCCACTCCGGTCCCCTATGGATAGTAGTTTGGAGAGTATTTGATTATGATTACTTTTTCTAGAGAAAAATGTGTTAATAGGGTGGAAGAAAAGTAAGCGGCATTATCAAAAATAAGGACGGAAGGCATACTGAACCTCGTAATAAGCTTTTGTTCTATGAATTGGATCACCACCTTTTCGTTTACATGAGTTATAGGGATGGCCTCTGCCCATTTCATGAAATAGTCTATGGCAGTCAGTATGTATCTATGTTGTTTTGAAGAACTCAGTGTAATTTCTCCTATGATACCTAACTCCCATTGCTCAAATGGCCTTGATACGACCACAGGTTGGAGTGGGACAACTGCTCTCTTCTCCATCCCCATGATTATTTGACAAGTTTTACAGTTTCTAGTGGATGTGTGAGCATCCCTGAACAGAGTAGGCCAATAATAGCCAACTCTCGGTATTTTGTGAGCAGTGGTGTTTCTTGCGAAATGTCCAACTGCAGGACCATCATGGAGCTCCTTCAGAACCTTGTTTACATCTTCGTGTTCGAGACATCTTAAAATTACCCCATCATAATTAACATGGAATAGCACCGAATTTATGAAGCGATATTGTGTTGATTTTAACCTGAGGGCTCTCCTTTCCTTAGGATTTAGGTTTTCTGGGCAAGTCCCATGATGCAGGAGATAAGTCAATTTCTCATACCAAGACTCTTTCCTCGGGGAGATGTATGAAGCTTAACCACACCATAATTCCAATTCATTCTCCCATCCAGGGTCTTCATTTACTTGGTCATGGGCTTTAGCTGCTAGTTTGCATAATCCTTTTCCCTTAATCTGTTTAGCAAGTTTTATATCTAGATCAAAGTCTTGGACTACTTCCATCCAGTTTCCTCTTCTTTCCCCCATCTCATGTTGAGTGAATAGGGATCGGACTACAGGGTGAGGCACGATGACTTTGGTATGGTTCTTAAGGATGTAAGATCTGAAGCGTTTCATTGCCTTGTATACTTCATAAGTCGTTTTATCTATAGCATGGTAATTTAGTTCGAACCCTTAGATATTAGTGCTCATAAATGAGACCGGGGCCTCATTTTTGTCATCATCCTTCTGAGTCAATACTGCAGCTAACGATTGGTTAGAGGAAAAAGTGTAGAGGAAGAAATATTTTCCAAATTTGGGGATTTGCAACACTGGGGATTGAGATATTGCATCCTTAATATTGTTGAAATCACTTTTTCGTTCATCATCCTACTTAAATTCAATATACTTGCAGATCATTTTTTGTAGGGGTTTGATAGTTTCAGTGAAATCGGGGGTGAATTTTCTCACGAAATTGATTTTCCCAAAGAAATATTGCATAGCCTTTTTGTTGTGGGGTAATGGAAGATGAGCTATAGCCATAATCCGTTATGGGTCTATGTGAATTCCTGCTTGATATATAATATGACCTAGCAGTTTACCTTCCTCGACACCAAAGATAGTTTTCTTAGGGTTTAAGGATATATCGTATTTCCTACACCTTTCAAAAATTTGGGTTAAGTGTTGGATGTGGTCTTCTCTATTCCTTGAATACACAGTCACACCGTCCAAATAGACTACTACACATTTGTTGATTAGTCCCTAAAACGCTACGTCCATGGCCCTTTGGAAGGTTTCCCCTCGATTGATTAATCCAAAAGGGCATGTGTTTATAAGAGAAGGTTCCCCACTTGGTTTGGAAGGTAGTTTTCAAACGATCTTCCTCTAAAAATAGAACTTGGTTGTAACCTGAAAATGCGTCCAGCAGGGAGAAAATATCAGAGCCAGAAACAATCTACAAGAGTTTCTCCATTGGTGGGAATGGATAGTTGTCCTTTTCTAAAGTTCCATTGAGGTTTCTAAAATATACACATAGGCAGATCTCCCCATATGTTTTCCTCACAGGAACCAAATTTTCTACCCATGCAGAGTGTCTAACCAGGAAGATAATCTTAGCATCTAGTAATTTCTTTAACTCCTGACACATGAGAGGCTCGAGGGATGGGTCTTACTTCCAGAGCTTCTATTGGAAGGGTTTCACTCTGGGATTTAATGGGATTGTATGTTGAATGATACAAGTATCATAAGTTTTTCAGATCTCGATAGAATCATGAAAATACATATTGATATTCACTGCAAATTTTGAGATAGGCCTTCCTTTCCTCTTTAGATATTGTCCTACCAAGATTTATATTCTTGGGGTTTTTCGGGGTTGCTATATGTATTGTTTCATACATGGGACAGGAACTCCCCGTCTTTGCGTTCATCAACCCTTTGAATATTTCCCTTAATTAAAAAAGGTTTTCTAAATTGGCTACTCCCTTCGGTATCATGTGATACCTTGGTTTGTTAGTCGGTTGATTTGTATGAGGATTGTTTTCTGCTAATTTCTCTTGAAATACTTCATCGTCAATGGCCAGGTCTTTAAAATTATCCTGATTGATCAAAAATTTTATGATCTGTTCATCTCCTTCAAAGACCTTCCAATTAGAAATATTGTTGGGCACCGATGATTTGTAGAGTAGCTCCATAGTGAACCGGGAAGCTTCATAGCCTTCTAGAGGTGATATCCTTGAGGTAGCGGTGGCCATAGAATCAGCAAGAGTGTTCTTTGTTCTGGAGATCATTATAATGTTGAAGGCTTCAAAATGCTCTATTAGTCTGTGCACTTGTTGTTGATAATTCCTCAGATGGGGAGAATTGCAATGTATAGTGTTCCTTACTTGACTAACGATGATTTCAGAATCTCCAAAAACCTTTAGCTCTTTAACGTTAAAGTCGATGGCTTTATTTATCCCTTGTACTAGAGATTCATACTCGACGGTGTTGTTTGTGCATTCAAATTCTAGTCTACAGGATAGGAAATTTCATTTTCCTTTTGGATCAATGATGATGCACCCTGCCCTTGACCCTTATATCGATTTATATCCATCAGAGTATAAGGTCCAAATTTGTGAGAAAAAACCATCAGCTTCCTTTTTTCTACCACTTTCCTCCTTTCCTCCTATCTGTTTCATGTTTTCTAACACTGGTTCCTGACAGAAGAGGGTTTCCTCCACCGGCGTTGGAAAATTTTCTTGAAAACTTATTTCGGAGTTTTGAGTAAGAGGAAAATCAGATGATAGAGGGGAGAAATTCTCAAAATCGGAGTCGCAGGAATAATTTCCTATCACGGGGAAATCAATTGTTGAGAGTTCGTTGAGGGTTTCTAAGTCGGTGAAAATATGTTTTAGATATATTTCCCTATTGATCCTAATCATATTCGTGTGTCCCTTTAATGGAAACCAAAGGTGAGCCCAGTCTGTGCTAAAGTATCCATTCAACTTCTCAGACCAATCTCAGCTAATTAACAATCCATAAGCTTATGGGATATCTACTATGATGATGTCAATCACCTGAACAAATTTAGGGTGTGTCTCCATTCTGATCATTACATCTTTGATCTCTCCCATAACCTTCACCTGGGTTCTGTCTAGTTGTATCACATGTTTATCACTTTTGAGAGGGATTGTGTTTAATTTCTTACATACAGACAATGGTATAACATTAGAGTATTCTCTCGAGTCAACCAGACAATTATGGAGTTTTCTGTTGAAGACTTCAAATGTCAAAAGGAACGATGGGACAAAAGTATTTCCCTTCTTATCTTTAGAGCAAGCGTTTTCATTTGGTCTATTTCTTAGATTTGTGGGAGCTAGATTTTCTCCTTGGTCAATGTTTTTTATTGGGTTTTCTATTGACTTCAAAGCTTGTAACAGAAAGTCCTCCTGCTGAGGGATTCTACACATACTCATGACTGATATATTTGGCTTCAACGTTTTCAAATCTTCTACTATTGGGTGATTCTCGTGTATGGATGTTTATAAGATTTCTTCCGGGGACAAAAGGTGCTTTTAGGAGATCAGGCGTTGGTATTCCTCCTGAATTTTGGGCCGTAGCAAGGTCGTTTGAGACATGTTGACCCCTACTTCGTGTTTTCACAACTAAGACCTCTACAGGTGGTTCTTGAACTTCAATTAGGTTGTCAGAAGGCATTGGTAGGTCAGGGTCCCATATCAGCATTGGTGTTTCTTTTGGTGGATCAACTTCTTCCTGATCAACAATATTCATAATTGAGTCGCTTGATTGTTTGGTTAGGGAAACTTCATCTAGAAACCGGTTGGCCATCAAATTCATGGCATGCACCCATAGTGGGAAGTCTCTTTCAGAGTGTTTCTCTTGGTGATAGGTATAGAAAGAGTCGGATGTTACATTTCTCAGGTCGATGTTTAAGTTGGTTGGGGGAGTTTTAATTGCTTTGAATGGCGGATTTAATTAAAAAATGGTTTATAGGGCCTCTGGCCTTGGTTTCCTTCCCCTTCACTTATTTTCATGTCTATGATTTCATTTGACAACTTCTTAACTATTGATTAAGGTTGGTTGTCATTGATGTCAACCCTTCAAGAAAGTATGATAGCAAAAAGGTTTGGGTAATGGACCCAAGTTTGTTTGATGTAAATATGAATCATTATTGTCTTGTCATGGTTGATAAGAAGTACAAATGGATGAACTCCAAAGTGGTCCCATTATGTTGAAGGCCCTCACGGGAAGACGCTTTGCAAATTGAGTTATCCTAGAAGTATGGTTAGAGAACCCATGATTAATTGTGGAATAATGATATGAAGGTCAGTGAATTTGTCAGTGAAACTATCCTAGATGGATAGTGTTTGTCATGCCATTTCCTGTGGTATGTGGAACATCACATAACTCCTCATGGTTAGAGATTTATGGCCATGTGAAGTTGGAGGACCCTCATGAGTCATCTAGAAGCCCCAAAAAGTTAAAGTGTTGGAAAAATAAATTATTTAAATAATTAAGTTAATAGAGAACTCCCTAAAATAAGGAAAGTAGGATGCTACATGAAAGTATAAATAAGAGGCAAATCTCTCTCATTTTAACACACTTGATAACATTGAATATCTTTTGTTGTGTGATTATTATTGCAAGTACTCATTAATACATCTGAAGTTGTGAAAGTCTGAGGTAGTACGAAGGGTTGAAGACGACATTCTCATAATTACACCGAAAACAAACAACCCTATTTTCTGAGTCGTACGCGGGATGGATGTGTATAGGGTGCGTACAAACTGAGGCGTACACAGGCTGGTTGTGTATAGGGTGTGTACATGTTGGTAAAGCCATGAAACTTGAGAATATGAAGTTGCAGAGGTTATAAATTCTGAGATCAAGCTCCCTGAAAGGTCTACACTACTCATATACATCAGATCTATCCATTGATTCAAAAGGTATGTCTTATTTCTATGAATAGTTGGATTTTGATGTATGCATGAGAAATGGTTATGGAGATTTGAGGATTCTCCCTAGAGAGACTAGTGGTTGCATGGGATCTTTTGCATAAGTCATATCTATAGAAATACAATGATTGTATATTTATCATTGATACTTCTTGTTGAAGAACATCTTGTAATTCTTGGCATATTGCTAAGGGTTTTTGTTGTACATGGTTGAGAGTTTGTATTTGTGAAGTGGTTAATGTATTGAGAGGTTGAATATCATAAAGGGTTTGATGACTAGATCATGTGAGGGTTATTATACTTGCTCATGATTACGCACACCTATATCGTACATGACTAGAGAGAGATATATATTCTTTGGGTAAATGTTATATATGAGGATGCATGCACATGGTACAGTTCCAGTCTAGATACAGTGACAGGTTACATATCTATGTGAAAGAAGTTACAGAGAGTCAGAAGTTTTCAAGAGAAAGGAAACCCTAGTTCCCAGAAGGTATACGCAGGTTGCATAATATTTTGGTCGCGTACATACGTGGGCTGCATAATAGATAGGGCACATACATACATGTGTTGCAACACTATAGGTCATGTACCTGTTGTATTTTTATTGATACATGTTCAGTTCAAGTACATATTGATTACAGGGTAGTTGTATAGGTTGGATACAAGTCAGTGGTACAGGTTGATACAGTTGTACAATGGTATATCTCACAGTGATAGTGTGACAGTGGTTCCATAATTCTACTTATACGTCAGGGCGGTTAGACGAGGAAAAGACAGGTGGTTGTATCCACCTTCTGGTTGTAGCCAGAGAACATAGGGGGTTTTAGCATCCTTCTGGTAGTATCCAGAGAATAGGGGAGTTGGAGATTCCCTTAGGTTGTAGCCTAAGAAACAAGGGGGTTGGAGCCTCCTTCCAATTGCATCTGGAAAACAAAGTAAGTTGGTTCTTCCAATGAATGTAATTCTTCAAGACATATAAGAAAAATAATTATGTGGTTTTCTCTCGCTTTGGGTTTCCACGTAAAACACGGGTGTATTGTGTGTGTGTATGATTGTTCATTTGTTCATTGCTTATTTACTCGGCATTTATTGGATGATAATGCTACATTGATATAAAACTTGGATTATATGGTTAAAAAGGATTATATTTCTCTATTACCGATTCACCCCCCATCTCAGTAATCCAATAATTGGTATCAGAGAAGGTTCCTTCAGAAATCATTTTAACCACTGAAAGGTAGATCATGGAGAGAAACAACTTGTATAAAAATAGAATACCACAATTTAATGGACATAAGTATTCATTTTGGAGCATAAGGATGAAAACATATATACAGGCACAGGGATTTGAAATTTGGCAATCAATTGTAGATGGATACACAACACCAATAGTTCTGCCAACAAATGAAAAAGCAGTGAAACTCAGTCAGAATAGTTCCAAAGCCAAAAATGCACTTCTAAATGGTCTTAGTGAAACAGTATTCACCAAAGTTGCACATTGTAAATCCGCTAAAGATATTTGGGATAAACTTCAAAATATCTATGAAGGATATTCAAAATTCAAAGTAGCAAAGATTCAAACTTACAGAGGTCAGTTTGAAAAATTTAAGATGAAGGAAGATGAGAATATTGCAACTTACTTTTTACGAGTTGATGAAACAGTAAATGAAATCATAGGATTCAGAGAAGAAATCAAAGAATATGTAATGTTCAAAAAGTACTAATATCTCTCCCTATGAGATTTGACCCTATGATATCAGCACTAGAAGAAAGATCAAATCTAAACTCAATAAGCATGGATGAATTACATTGAATCTTCATAGCATACGAAATGAGAACTGAATAGGAAAATCCAGATATGAAAGAATCATCCTTCAAAGAAACCAAAAGGTCAAAGCAAAAGGGATAGAAAAAATAAGAACATAGAAGCAACAATGATGTCTCAAAAGATGATGAAGAAGTGACCAACTTTGTCAAAAGACTGAACAAGGGAACCAACGGTAGGTATAGAGGTACGCTTCCTTTAACTTGTTTTAATTATGATGGTATTGGTCATTTTGCTAACAAATGTCCTTATAAGAAAAAGATAAATGATAAAGGTTACTCAAAAGGAAAACAAACATATAAAGGCAAAAGAACCACAAAGAAAGTTTTCAAGAAAAACTTATGCACCAAAGAAGGCATCTCATCATCAGATGAAGATGAAGTCAGTGACAGTGAGACAAAAAGAGTTATATTCATGGTAGTATAAGACTTTGATAAAGAAGACTCCGAAGAAGAATATGAAGAAGCCGAAGAAGAATATGAAGAAGTCAAAGAAGAAATTGAATAAGCATAAGTTGACTACCAGGAGGAATTAATGTGTTCCATAGAAGTTATCAGAAGAGAAAAGAAGAAAAACAAGAAACTACAAGCGCAACTAGACAAGAAAGAAGATACTCAAGAACTAAAACAAATGATCACAAATTTGAAGGTTCAAATAGAAGAAGATAAAAGAATTGAAGAAGCACTCAAAGAACAACTCGAAGAAAAAGACAAGATCATTGGAAATTTGGAAGCATAGATTGTCACATTAATAAAGGATATTCAAAAGAAAAATATACAGAACAATTCAAAAGTTTTGGATGACATTATCAGCAGTAAAAAATCTCATCATGACAAGTCTGTACTTGGATACAATTAGAAAGAAAAAGTATCAAGCTCCAAAACAATAGATCAAGAAACATATCCAAAAATCTATGCAGAAACAATCAAGGGGGGTAGGAAGATCTACAAGGAAGATTACAGGGACACGCCTCCACCGAGAAGATTTAGATTTCAGAATCAACAACCGATAAATAGTCCTCAGGAAGAAGAAGAATTCATAAGAGTACCTCATTTCAGAAGATCTTCAATTCCCAAGTATCAAACTATATTTTTTGGTTTATGTTATGCATGTAATAATTTTGGACATAAAGCTGTGAATTGCATAGATAACAATAGGAACACAAACAAATTTGAAAGTCATACACAAAGGGGTTATCCAATAAGGCCTAGTGAAACACAGAGAAGAAGTAACAACAGGTTTGAATCCTTGAGCATTGAAGTGGAATGCTACGAATGTAACAATTTTGGACACATGGCCAAACATTGCAAAATGATAGTCCCTTCTAGAGAAACACAAAAAAATAACAACAGTCACAAACATGAACCTCATAAAAGGACATGGATAATAAAGAAGAATTAGTATAGCAATGAAGAATGCACACTCTCTCTACAAGCTAAGAAGAAGAAACGTGGTTGGTATGTTGACAACGGGTGTTCAAAACACATGACAGGTGATAGAGATAGGTTTCTCACATTACGAAAGGAAAGAGATGGATCAGTCTCCTTTGGAAATGATGATTCAGCTAAAATCATTGGAAAAGGCACAGTCTGAATTGGGAACAAGAATACAAAGGAAGAAAATGTTCTACTAGTAGAATATATGAAACATAATCTTCTAAGTGTGAGTCAAATGTGTGACCAAGGTCATAAAGTTACTGTCGATTCACAAAAGTGCGAGATAAGAAAAGAAGGTTCATGAAAATTGATTGCTACAACTGCGAGAACTTCAAGCAACATATATGTGTTAAGTGAAATTGGAAATGAAATGTGTTGTCTAGGAAAGGAAGATGAAAGTTGGATATGACACAAAATAATGGGTCACATACATTTTGATAACCTTGTCAAAGTCAGCAAAAGAGAAGCAGTAAAAGAAATTCCCCAAATCACGAAACCAAGCAACATTTTATTCAAGCATTGTCAACAAGGA
>SNQJ01S0148746.1:14332-29460 GCA_010110895.2 Picea sitchensis
TTTGATGTATGCATGAGAAATGGTTATGGAGATTTGAGGATTATCCCTAGAGAGACTAGTGGTTGCATGGGATCTTATGCATAAGTCAAATCTACAGAAATACAGTGTTGGTATATTTATCATTGATACTTCTTGTTGAAGCACATCTTGTAATTATTGGCATATGTCTAAGGGTTTTTGTTGTACATGGTTGAGAGCTTGTATTTTTTAAGTGGTTGATGTATTGAGAGGAGGAATATAAGAAAGGGTTTGATGACTATATCATGTGAGGGTTATTAGACTTGTTCATGATTACAGACACTATATGGTACACGACTAGAGAGAGACATATATGCTTTGGGTAAAGGTTATATATGAGGATGCATGCACAAGGTACAGTTATAATGTGGATACAGTTACAAGTTACAGATCTATGTGAAATAAGTTACAGAGGGTCAGAAGTTTTCAAGAGAAAGGAAACCCTAGTTGTTAGAAGGTATACGCAGGTTGCATAACAGATTGGTCGCGTACATATGCGGGCTGCATAATAGACAGGGCACGTGCATACACATCCTGCAGCACTATAGGTCACGTACATGTTGTATTTTTGTTGATACATGTTCAGTTCAGGTACAAATTGATTACAGGGAAGTTGTACAGGTTGGATACAGGTCAATGGTACAAGTTGATATAGTTGTACAGTGGTATATCTCACAGTGATAATGTGACAGTGGTTCCATCATTCTACTTATACACCAAGGCGGTTGAATGGGGCAAGGACAGGTGGTTGTAGCCACCTTCCGGTTGTAGCTGGAGAACATAGGGGGTTGTAGCCTCCTTCTGGTTTTATCCAGAGAATAGGGGAGTTGGATCTTCCCTCAGGTTGTCGCCTAAGAAACAAGGGCGTTGGAGCCTCCTTCCAATTGCAGCTAGAAAATAAAGGAAGTTGGTTCTTCCAATGAATATAATTCTTCAAGACATATAAGAAAAAGCATTATGTGGTTTTCTCTCACTTTGGGTTTCCATATAAAACACTAGTGTACTGTGTATGTGTATGATTGTTCAATTGATCATTGCTTATTTACTCTGTAGTTATTGGATGATAATTCTACATTGATATAACACTTGGATTATATGGTTAAAAAGGATTATATTTCTCTATTACCAATTCACCCTCCCTCTCAGTAATCCAACATTGACCATGCGTTGTAGGTCTTTTATGTCTCCACTTCCATTTTCGGGACCTTGTTCTGTTTGTTTCCCTGGAGGTCTGGTCAACAGGAGTCCTCTCTTGGCAGGAGGATGAAATTCCTTCTTAACTAATGAGACCTATCCTTCTTTGCATCCCTTCATTTGGAACTCTATTGTTTTGGCTTCTTCAAAATTCTCAACTAAGGTTGTTTTGGCATCCCTCTTCACAAACATGGAAATAGAAGTTGGGAGAGCATTAGCATATATTTTGATTTGCAACTCCTAAGAGGGTTTAGCTTCGGGTTGAAATTTGTTTAGGATAGTGGTAAACCGTTGATTAAAATATTCAACCTTATCCTTTGAACTCATGGTGGCCGCGAACAAATCGGCCATCAAAGCTCTTGTAGTGGTTTCTTCTGCAAATTTATCTAGAAAATCCTTTTGAAACTTTGTCCAACTAGTTATGGACCCTACAGGTAAGTTAAAATACCACGTGGAGGCCAAATTATCAAAATTATAGGGGAAAATCCTGCATACTACGTCGTCATGTTGCACATTCATTAGTCTGATAGCTAGTATAAATTTTTTGATATCGTCTTTAGGCAATCCTGAGGTTTCAGGGTCAAATTTAAGGAGTAAATTTTTTGGATGTTGGGGAAGGTTATGTACTCTTCCGGGGATGGCCAGAGAATCTCTGGCCAACCAAGGTTGATTATTCTGAGGTGGTTTTCCCCTTTCTTCATTATGATCATTGCTATCTTCCATGTCGTCCGATCCTAAAATTGAGCGTTCTGAGTTAAACCTTCCTCGTTGAAAAAATCGTCGGGCTCGGAGCAGTTATCGACTAGTGTTTCGGGGATTAGATTAAGAGGATGTTCGATTTCGGTGAGGGAGAAATCTATCAGGTTTTCTACTATGTGAACGAAAACCTAGTCAGGGGTGTCGACCACTGGTCCTCTTACTTGTTTTCTACGAGGAAGTAACAGAGCTAAGGGCAGTGCTATGATTTGTCGGGCATAAGCTCTTGTGATTCTTTTGAACTGGTTCAACTCCTCGTGAGGAAGAGCGTAAGGTATCTCAAGGAATAGATGTTCTTCTTCTTGTTGGGGTGAGTTACTCGTTTTAGGAGTACTCAGTGTGTGTGGGTTGTCTTGAGAATGACTAGCCATGCATGTTGGTTGTTTTTAATCTACAGGTTGTGTGAAATATTATGTCAAAAATATTGTTAGCCATTCATTCTTCAGGACCTCCTTCTAGTGCCAATTATGTTGAGGGATTCTAAATCCCTTTAACTCAACAGTAGGAACCAAACCCACCACCGTGGCCCAATTAGACTCTGCAACGTTTAATGGTGGAATGGTTCTCCAGATCTTACGATCCAGCCAATTAATCGATGGACTTTACGTAGTGATTGACATGTTGTCTTTTTGTGAAAGATCCTCCTTCAGTTTGAACGTTCTCTTTTTGTACTTTCTCTCATAGGTGGTTTCGATACAAGATATGTGCTAGTATAAACCAAATGGGTAACAAAGGGGAAAGAACTTAACTACTGAAGAAGGTTGTGCTCGGGATATCCCTCATACTCAAGAATGCAACCAATGATTCGTACACCTACAACAAACCTAGTACTAGTACATTAACCTGTTGGTGTTCCAATTATTGACTGAGATATAATTATTAGAAAAGAAAACATACATGTAATAAGCGATGGCAAGGAAAATAGTTTCCTTAACTCTAATCATTAATCACACATTAACACAATTATTTACTTTTAATCATTAGAGACAAGAACTATAAAAATATTGAATCAGATAACTTATCAGCAGATTTAGAGGCTCTTACTCGTTACAACATCCATTCATGAGATAAAATCAGAAATAATTCTTCCTCAGATCCAATCACACACGATTTTGATGAAAAATAAACATAAACTTGTCTCTGGTCCTAAACAAGACTTCTCAATTAAGGTAGCTCTGAAATAGTTCTTTACAAATCCTTAAATGACGGTCTTTGCTAAAAACTTTCGACCCCTTCTAACAGGGCGATCCTCTTATTTATAACATATTATTAACTAAAAATAACTATCAAAAGTTCAAGATAAGTAAAACAAAACATCACCACATGGCGATTTCATCTCTCAGTCTTCTAAGAGTCATCAAATGGTTTCACTTGAGTGGATGACTCTTCTCGTACTTCGACCATTTGACGATGAGATCCTTGCATGTGTTGGCATATGGGAATCCATGTTGGTCCATCGACGCTGAAAGGATCTCCTTAATCTTCACTGCCCATGCCCGATACTTGACTACTCTAGCACTTAACTATTGTAACATTGTCTGAGCCTTGATCGGGTGCTCCATGAACTGTTGTATTTGTATTGGTGCCATGTTTTCCACCTTTTCTATCTCCGTAGCCCATGATGCATCTTGTTCGGCATGTAGTTTGACTATGGCATGCAAGTCGACAAAGTCCTCAAGTGTTTCGAATTTTGAGAGGTCGATGTCTCTCATCGCCCGATTGATCTTGGTCCAGCTACTTTCACACTCAAACCATTTCTATTGGATCTCTTTATGAGTTTATTGGGACATTTTCACCCAGTATTCGATCGACTTCTTTATGCGGTCGATCCTACTATCTCTTAGTACCCAAATGTCATGCTCTTCGGTGTCTCGGCTCTATTGAACCGCGCTGATGTAATCGATCCTTTCCACCGCTTGGTGTGATTTTTCATACCATATTTCCATATCCTTTCACGTTGCCAGTTCCATAAGGGTGTCTTCTAATTTGAAATCGACTATCCCTGTAGTGAAAAGGTGTCGCTCATTCGTGAATTTACTATAGGCGTCCTGGAATTCGGTTCTCAAGAAAATCGTTTCCTGTGTGGAAACCTGATAATATTTCTCCAAATGGTGTAGATGCTAAAACTCCTTTATCACAGTGGCCAACTCTTCATATTTCCTCCCTCTATCTAGGGTGGAATCTGTGATTTCCGTCCTTGCACCGATAAGCTCAGACGTCTTGGAATGCTCTGTGCTAATAAATTTTTCCTCTGTGGTGATGAGCATGGAGTTGTCCAGATTAAGCCTCATCTTCTTGGTGGTTCTCTTCATGATGGATTTCCTCTTTTAGTCATAGGCGATGGCTTGTATATCAGTGACCTCATCCACAGGTTCGAGGATTTTTTGTTCTCCCCAAGAAAGAGTGCTTCACAGGCTCCCAACGGTGTATATATGTTCAAGACTGGGTTCTTGAATCTCTTCTATGTGTTCTGAAAGTTCATCCTCTAGTTGTTTCTCATCGGGAGGTAAAGTACTAGCAAAAATTGATGCATCAGGGGTAGGCTCACTACTTACTTGATAATCGGCTGTTGAGATGTTGATTTCCTACTGTGGAATTTCTTCTTCATGTTCACTCAACCATATATTTTCCTTCGAGTTGTCCACTTGGTTCCATGGTGAATCAAGTAGCTCAATGTCTAGGAAACTTTCGACCTCCTAGTCACTCTATGGAAGGCTTTGAATTTGAGCTTGGGAAGATTTTTTCTCGGGTTCCTTTTCCTCTGTGTTTTGTACCGAAGTCACCATGGAAACCTCTAAACTCTCCTCATCATCATAGATTGTTATTAAGTTGTGTAGAGGGTTTGGTGCACTTGCTCTCCCTGATGTCCTTGCTATCTCGGGCTGAGCCAAAATGTCCCTTGGTGATCAAGCCCGTGGTGTTAAAATTTTAGTGTTATCTAACCCGGTGATCTCTTCAATTTGTATTGGCTCTAGGTCACTTGAACCTCCTCAGCTTTCGATTGGGTTGTCAGCAAGGACCTTTGTCATCGCTATGAGGTCTATTTCATTCTACAGTCAATCAATTACTCTATGTGCTTGTTCCATTAGCAACAATCCCCTTTCCTATGCCTCTGGTGTCAAAGACAACCCCCTATTATGCACCTTTGTTTCCTTTGTCATTTTGATTTCTTCCCTGGATCTAAGGGATTCTTGAGCCGACTTCTCTATTGTTGTTGCATGTTCATCCATGCTCATGGACTTGAACCTAGCCATTTTTGGGTCGGCCATCCTTTGCACCACCTCGTCCCAGTCCTGGGCGTTCTATGAAGACTTTGTCTTCGAAATTTTCGTGAGCATACGACCAGTAGGATGACACATGTGAAGCATGTTGCAGGAATAGGCCCTTTGGGTTGTGCTTGCAGAATTGGCCTGTCAGGAATTTGAATTCAAGTTGTCTCATCCCTTCTTATTTGTCTTGAGATCTATCCTTTACCAAATAGAACCCTACATGGAAACTGTAGGGTATGAACGCATATTTCTTGTCCTTGACCAGGTTGGCATTGTAGCCTTGTAGGATGGTCTGGTAACATATTTCTACTACGATGATCTAGTATGGGACATGAGATAGTAGGATATGTGGTGCTCTGGTGGCCCCAAACACCCTGATGTAGGTGGTGCACTCGTCCAATTACCAATGGCCTGCCTTGGATATAATTTTCTTGGCTGCCGCCGATAGCCTTGGGAATTCCTTCTTAAAAAGAATGAAATAAATTCAGGCGATGAGTTCATCACAGATGAGGGAGTAAGTTTTCTTATACCTATTTTCCCATAGCACACTAAAGTAGACGTGGGCTCGAAGCTCTGCAACATGCCATCTTAGATTCATTCCGACGAAGACATTCCTAACGCACATGACATCGAGAAGGTATGAAGCCATGTAAAAAGTTGGTGCTTCCCCTTCTTTCGGCGTCTGCACCTAATACACACAAGTGCTTAGTTTCTTGGAGATTATTTCTCTCGAGTTGAAGTTGCACCCAACGATCACATTTGTGTATGCCAAAGGCATCCATGCTTCCGAAAACTTGGAACAATCTTTCTTTCTATATAACTGGCAGATGAGAGCCATCAAAAAGACGTATGACTACCTCAAGTTAACCATCCCATACCATCCAGTGCTCCGGTTGGTAAAATTCTTGTCCTCCCTCCACCATGAGGCCATCACCCGGTTGGTGTCGTGGCATTCGTAGAACTTCACCATGAAGTTTGTGTTTAGCTGCTCCTATGGGTCACTGAGTTTGTAATATTTCTGAACTTCTATCGGGAGGAAAAATCTGACACACCCACCAATTTCATTGTTGATTAAACATTTTTGTGTGTCTGTGTGGTCGATGAGCCACTTCAGGACCTCTATGCATGGGAAAATGGGGGTTCTATTTGCCACTATGTGCAAATACGTCTGTCGGATGTTCAGGAACACCTGGTTGTCGAATGCCTTTACGTCTAGATCACTATGTGGGACATATTCTGGGTACTCTTCTCGGTTGATCCTGTTAAAGAGATCCCCCCCACTATGGGAGCACCATCTTGGACCCGGTGTTTGCCTCTATATCGCCAAAGGATGGATTCTGGATGAAAACTTTCTTCGTTGTTGTCTTGACGATAGGCTTTGGCCTAAGGACATACTCCAATTGCCTCGAGGTTCCTGGAGAATAACCTTCACATGTATCTGGTTCTTTTAGCTTTGGTGCTCTCGATGAGCGTCTGGTGGTTGTCTTTATCGGCGACATTGTTCTTGCAATTTAAGAAGAATTTCAGAGACTGTGAAAAAACCGGATAAACACATATAAATTACAGCCAGTGAATTTATAGACTCAGATACATACCTCTGAAGCTTGTTAAAACCTAGTTATTTTGTTAATCACAAGGTCGATACATCCTTCGAGCTGCTTGTCTTGCTCCTTCGGACGCTCTAGAATTCTCTTACGTGCAAAATGATTTTTTTCACAACGACTCACGATATTTTAAACAGGAAATATGTTACCGTGTCGCATTAGCCATTCAATTCGGCCTATGAGTGAATTTTCAATAAAGTTGTCGCCGAATCTTTACAACTTAAATTCATCGTGGGTTGACAAAGGAGGCACTGGTGGTGAAGTGGTCTATCTGTGATTTTAAATGGTTGTTTTGATTGGTGCATGAGGTAGCAACTAATGTAGGATTAGCTATTAATTGGCTCCTTAAATGCTCAAAATACGATCATATCTAATGCCAAAATGTCTTGTCGTGACGCTCTTTCAGTGGTTGGATCGGGGATCAGGGTTGAGCTACGAACGTTTTCATTAATATCCTCCTGCAAAAATCTCTGATGCCAATCAATCTTACCGTATAATGATGACGCGGAAAAGATGACTCGGAGGTGTGACTCAGACCTAGGGAACCAAGAATGACTCGGGATAGAACTATATTGTACGACCCTCTTACCTGGTAAAGACATGTGGCATTGGATACCAATAAATTAATTTGCGTGTATTAATTAGATTCGGTATTTTCCTTAAGTTATTCATTCTAAAACAAACCTTAGCTTGTCAATGCCAAAAAAGTGTCCAGGATCGACGATCGATGATAAGCCTATCAAAGCGCTTTCAGATTGACTCCCTTGAAAAGGTCTCGATGACGAAAAACGCATCAAGGACTGGCAATCAGCGATAAATTTTATCGTGGTCAAAATGTTTGTTTTGATCCTTCTGGTTTTTCCCTGATTTCGAAAAAGTGCCTCGGGCATCAATTATCAGCGATATCTTTTCATTATTCGTTAACGTTTGTCCTCCCTGTCTTTTACCGATGTCGAAGGGGAATCGACTATCGACGATATATTTATGTGAAAAACTTAACGCAAACCAAAACTTCCTTCTATCGATGCTGATGGAGATCAACGCTCGTCGACTGTGGTTTTTCGAGTGGTTCTTTTTTCTTCTTTGAATTCCTTCTCATGTCCAACCCTAATGCGTTGGGTGAAGTGTTTGGTTGTCGATTCCTTATTAAGGTGTTAAGGTATTTTTAGTCGTGGGGTTTCATAAGTTCAAGAAAACATGAATAGGTTATGAGAGTCATGAAAATAAGAAAAGACAAAACATTTCCCAAAATGAAATCAAATCAGACAGTCCAGAAGATCAAGTGGTACCCAAAAAAGTAAAAAAATTGATAAAGGCTTTTGACGGTGTGTTGAGTGCTCAACAAGTTAATATTCTGGTTCTCTGTGAAAAATGACATCAATAGTGCAACAAGCTCTGATTTTTATTCGCCTGTGGTTTTACTACCAATTTGGATAAATTGTTGGCACCCCTTTTTCGTCTCGTTCATTCTCCAGGTTGCAATACAATTGTCGACAATGGTTTTGTTCTTGCTCTATTTGGCTGAGCCCAAGCTATTGTCATTATGTCTTTTTCTTCACTGTCACTATCGTCAAAATCATTTCACAGTCCAATATTTGCATTGCCCAGAATGTTAAATGGAGGCCTGTGTATATATTGAGTATCCACGAGTTGTGCTCTCGAATTATTTCCACAAGTATTTTAAACATTCGCTCCTCTCATCTATGTTGTAGTGGCTGACTGATATGTCGATAAAATTCACTGTCAAATGTATTTCGAAGGTTATATACCTCCTGGGTGTTTGGAAGAGACATGATCTCTCTGTGTCTTCAAGGTTTCTTCATTGTTTAAACCAACCCTTGTTTCCTCTCTACAATAAAGTTTAAGAGGCATTTGTGTGTGCCAAGTTTGTTGAGCTCGAATGGCTTTGTTTCTACTTAGGAATTTTCTTTATGGCTATGTCAATATTTTGGGGTTATAAGTTAGACGAATGTGGTGATTTCAAAGGAGCACAACTCTTTGTTTTTCCAAGATTATACTTTATTACCTGTGGTTTCTTCTTGGTAGTAAATTATTTTAGGAGGTAAAAGGATGACGAGCTCTCTGTGGTTAAACACACTCTCATTACCTCTCTGCAATAAATTTGTATTGACCACAACTTGATTATAATTTTACTGAGCACTATTTGGTTTATTGAGACTGATTTATTTATGTTTCTCCTCGGGCCTTTTTTTTTCTCTTTCAAGATTCTGATTACATGTTAAATGATTGGTATTCTTATAAAAAAAGGCATGACCTATCTGATTTCAAAGACCATCTCTTGATCGAGACTCTGTATTTCCTCTCTGTGATATATTTGTATGGGTTACTTACATCCCGAGAACTTTCCTTTTGGTCGATTATGGTTTTTCCACTCATTGATGTGTTAAATCCCAACACGATCATGATTACAATTAAGTTTTAAAAGCACCTGTGTGTGTGTGATTGGTTCATCAAATATGATCTTGGTCGTATCAAGACTAAAAGAGACACATGGGTGTATGATTTGATTATGATCTCCTTGCGCATTATATGGATCTGTATTTATTTATTATTTCATTTAAAGGGAAGTTTGTACATGTGGATATCAAGCTCATGGATACATGTTTTTGGTTAAAGTTGTTGTCAAATCAAGGTTGGTGTCGATGATTATATTGTTGTTGACCTTTGTGTGATTAAATCAGGCCTGCTTTTTGTTTGGATGACAGTGGATTGTGTCAGTCAATATTGGAAGTCAATTGTTGGTGGTTAATACTGGGTCTATGATTATTTGATTGCGAGGGATGAATATTAGATAAGGATATTTGGAATCAAAGTGTGTATTATATTTTGTTTTAAAAGGAAAAAATTTAGCATTGAAACATACAGGACTGTGGCTCGAATGGTTATGATGTTACTGTGGAATTGGAAATGATATTGCATAGTTTTTTTATAGGATGCACAGATTGATATAATAGAAGAATTATGGGCAATTGAATTATTTTCTTTATTGAAGACAACAAGAAATATGTATGAAATTAAAGGACAGTTAAATCATTTTGGTCTTGGAAGTGGATGCTTTTTGGATTGTAATTGAAACATAGTTATGATTGTTTTTTAATTTAATTTATTTTATGAACAATATCCATAATATTCCCTCTCATATTCTCACTTTTTCGCTCATTATAAGCCCCTCATGATCCCAATTTCATTTTTTCACGCCATGTTCAATAAAATAAAATTAAAACTCTATATGATAGTAGTAAAAGATTACACAAAGATAGATGGCAACTGATATATTTTGGGTATTGCACAGACAATTATTTAATGAATTGTTGAGCAGTACTCATGTTCTTAATCCATGTCATGATATCACTTTTTCGCTCACTATGATCCCTCTAGATATCCCATAAACCCTATTTCACCCTCTGCTCATTTAACAATTATTAAAATAATCATTATGGATTGGATTGCATGGTCTTATGTTAATTTCTGAGCCAGAATTTGTTTCATATAAAGAGAATGTCATGTATGGTATGTTAAGATCTAGTTGCTAATAAGTGTTACATATAGGATGAGCTTCTTCAGCAGAGGAAGTCATGGCATAAACAATAGGGGAAGAGGTAATTGTAACAGAGGGCCTATAAGGCCCAAATTCTCAATATATTTAGATGTCAATCCTCAAAAGTTGAACCATATTTTTCAATATGGGTTCTTCAATTGGATTGGCCAAGGTATAATTAAACCTCGACTAGAGAGGCCTCCCTTCCATCCCCAAAATGTTATTGGTATCCCTGTACATCCCCATATATCTTTGCAACTAGAAGTTCTAGAGAATGATGGATGGAAGGAGATTGTTCATCCGACAGTCTCCCACCATCGTGGCCGGCCAAAATTGTCATTGCCCCCTCCTCCTCCACCTGTAAACCCAAATGTTGAAATTTCCCTTGCACACTCACCTGTTCAGTTTTCCCATGCAATCAAATGACTCAAAACGGAGGCTCCCCATGTACATGAAAAAGGTGAATCTCTTGCTTCCCCCTCATCTCCTTCCACTGACTCGGCAAAGTTAGTGTCCTCCCATATGCACTTGAGAGATGATTTCTCCCATGTCATTAGTGAGATCAAGCCTCAAGGTTCCACCCAACCTAAGGCTAATTTAGGGAAGTCCAAAGGGGACAACAGTGACAAAAGAACAATTACCTCTCAAAGTGGCAAATATGGATTTTGATTTATGTGTTATAATTGATTTGTATAGGACAGTGGACTGCATAAAGTTTTGGACAACAAACTATTTTTTGGATATGTGGATATTTGCATGTTTTGGATATGATTTGAAATAATTCTGATATTTAAAATTCAAATTTTTGAAATAAATTATGGGAGTGAAAAGGAGGCATGTGTTAATTGGTTGTCTAATTGTGTTTTGTTTTGTTAAGAAATAAAAGGGAGTCACAAGGGGTCCCACCTTCTTAGTTATTATTCAATAAATACCCTTAATAATTATTATTATTATTACTTCCCCTAACTGAAATTAGTTAATTTTTATTAACTTAACTAAATGAGGTAGTTGTACTATTTCAACTGATTTGGAACTCATAAAAGCCAAATGATAAGGAAGAAACAAGGGGAGAATAGAAGGAGAAAGCAATATTAAGGCTTTCTCTTGAGTTTTATTGAGATAGTTCAGTTTTCATTCTTTATTAAGTTCATTAAAGGCATAATTATGTTTTTTGACAGCAGGTTCCTGTTGTAGAAAGCAAGGTTCAAAGATGAATCATATCATTCAGATGCTTGTTTCAGAGGTGTTCATATATCTTTGATAGTTTGTGTATACTTTTATGTTTATGAATTGAGTTTTATGATTGATAAAGGATATTTTGCAGAGTGAAGTGGGCAGAAAACTGTGGCAAGTTTATCCAGATTTTAAAGTTCAGTTTTTACTTCTTGTTGGAGTCCTTTTGTATGGTTTTCATCGGGGATATCTAAGTTTGACCTTGGTCCATTCCCTCACATAAATTTTTGTAAAGAGAAAGATACTTTTGATTTCTTGGAATGAAATAAAGTGATTTCTATTCTGTCTCATTTGCATCATCTGTGACTTGGTTACTTTTGCTTTTGATCTCCACTTTACTTTCTGCAATCTGTTTATGTTCAAAAAATTACATAAAAAATTCATATTTTGCAACAACATTTTCATTTAAAAAATCATCATAAGCCCTTGTAATTAATACATGTGGATTGGGAAATAATTTTTGAGTCTATAAAACATAGGGTGATATTCCCGACTATCTTGCCTTAGCCAAGAAGGATTCAAAAATGCTTGAGTAAGATAAATTTGTATCTTTTCCTCGACATTTATTTGGTGACCATACTGGGGAGATCTTCCATATCTCTCTGGTTGATTGTATGCTTGATTATCATTGAATATATTTTTATTTCTGATTTAGATTCTTTGATTGTTTATTTTCTTCATGACTTTACCTATTGCAAGGTAGCCCAATATCGAGCCCGGTCTTAAAGATCATACCAACATTGCTTTAACATTGTTTAATACCATATTAGAGACCTCTACTACCCAGGTTGATCTTGAACACTCATGGGAAGTGATTGAACAAGACAGAAGTGTCCGAGAACGTTGGGAATCTAGGCAAAGACAACCTAGGAATAAGCCATAGATTTCTTTTTCCTAAAGTGTTGATTTTCTTTTCATGTCCTTAAACCCTCGTTTCTCTAGGAGAAGAAGAGGTTTATCACCTGAGATCAACCCTGTTGCTGAAATATTAAGAATAAATCTTGTTTTGTCAGTCCAACAAAGTACTCTAAGGATAATTTTTTTCGACTCATCCAATTTGTCTTTCTCTCCCTTAACTACCAATCATAAGATGGCATCTAGTGGTGGCTCTAGTGGCACTGGAGGTGATTCTTCATATTAACCTTCAACCTCGTCAGTAATTGGTAGCTTATATAGTCATCAAGTCACTGTCCAATCTACTACAAACCCTACCAAGGTCACTAAAAAGTATGGGCCCTTTCAGTTTGAAGAAGATGCTACAACTACTATGTGGTATGTTTCCTCTCCTCTTAACCTAGCACCTGCTACTTCTTCCTAAATTCAAAGAGCATCTCCCTAGGGTTTCATGGAATAACACGGTCACTACGAATGAACACTTGGTGGAATTCCGTTGAAGGGAAGGCAACGAACGATTTCTTTGATCTTCCTCCCAAGATCCTTTCCACTTGGGAGGAGCTAGTTTATTGCTTCAATTCTACCTATGGGTAGTCTAAGATCCTAGTCGATCAGTTACAGGATTACAATAACATTTCTTATAAATATGGTGAGACTATCAAGTCTTTCAACTTGTGTTTCACCAAGTTATATAACCAAATCCTTGAACTCATTCACCCTCAAAACTAAGCCACTTGTATGCATTACTATAATGATTTACCTTCCCCCTACCATCATATGCTTGAATAAAAGGCCATTGACAACCTTGGTTCCACTCTGCATACATTTTTAGAGTATGAAGAACAACTTGAAAGAACATATCTTCCCAAGGGAGACTCTGTTAAACAGACAGACATGTCCACCCTCTTACAGCTTGTACAAGACATGAATAATCGAATGATAGTGTATGAGAAAAATGGAAATGTCCCTTAACTTACCCCTAGGGCCTCATCTTCTTCTTCACCAACCTTTAGGAATCCTAAAGAAAACAATTTTCAACCTAAGGCCATCATGCCTCGTAGTTTGTGTAACTCTTGCGAGGAACACCATGAGGAAAGTACTTGTCAGGTGAAGAAGAGTGCCAGAGATAAAATCTTTGGTAAAAGACCTGAAACTACTATTGTTGTCCTAGATTTTGTAGAACCATAGGATGTCATGATCATAAATACTAGGAATAAATCCTATGCTCCAAAATGTAAATATGATCCAAACTCATCTTCACCAGTTATTACTATACAAGTTACTAAAACTCCTAATATTCAAGGAACTCCCTCACCTCTCCCCTCTTATAAATACAACATTATCAATCAATTGGATAATATTAAAGCCGATGCTACCCTCCTGGACATGGTTCTCATCCTAGAGCAACAAAAGCATATGAAAAAATTCATGGAAGGAAAATCTTCCATCATGACCAATCTTTCTGAAGAGGTAGATGAAGAGAACTCAACTGTAAATAAAGTAGGTGTACATAATTTTAGGCACCCTATAAAAAAAACCCACCATTTTTTATTCCTATAAATATTATGGAAAAAATAACCCATTGTTGTCTCATTGATGGCGGTTTGGGCCCAAGTGTAATGCCAAAAATTATTATGGAATATTTAGGCTTGTCTTGTACAAATGAAAACGTCATAAGCATGCTCTCTTATAATAGTTTACAACAATTGACCATAGGTGAAATCAAGGACACGACCTTGGTTTTGTGTGTGCACCTTGAAATAAGGACAACCCTTAATATTCAGGTAATTGATATGTCAGTGAGTAATTATTCAATCATCATAGGACGAGACTGGAAATCCTTGATAGGTGGATACCTTTCACTCGACGATACACACTTACCCGTTCCTCAGAATGGTAAAAACATCATATTCCTAAGGGAGGGAATAATTTCACCTTATATAGAAAGCGTCCCACAACCTAATGTGAATTATATTGAGGAGGACCTAGGAGTGTATTCCATCTTTGCATATGAGGACAACACTACCTTGGAACAAATCGACATAGAGGATGGGATGTGGCATATGCACTTTGATGGTTCATGCTCCAATGAAGGAAATGGAGTTGGCATTATCTTGTACTCTCCTGTGGGTAAAATTTACAACTTTTCCTATAGGTTAGAGTTTGATTGCACAAACAATGTCACTGAATTTGAAGCGTTACTGCTAGGAATTGAAAATGCCTATAATTTAAGTTGTGGTCACCTTATAGTTTTTGGGGACTCTGTACTTGTTGTAAACCTTGTACGTAAGATGTATTCTCCTAGCAACAAGTTAATGAAACTTTATACCCAAACTCTTTGGGCACTTATCTCAAACTTTCTATCTTTCAACATCACTCATGTTAAAAGGGAATTGAACTCAATGGCTAACAGGTTAGTTGTTTTTGCAGCCTCTCCTACTCGACAACTTCTTCCACAAAGACCTGATTGCACCTTTAAATATTTGTATCATCCACATATCCCTCATAATGTAGAGTCATGTAAGGTCTTCCCTAGTGATGAGAGAATATGTGATTTCATACAATATGAACCTTGTAAGCTTAAGGAGATTATATCAATGG
>SNQJ01S0148747.1:5091-17499 GCA_010110895.2 Picea sitchensis
CCTCCGTTAAAGTTTGAAAAGCACGCCGGGGGGCGGATCCAGAATTTTTTAGGTCCGTGGATTTATGTTTTGGGATGTGTGAATGTTAAGTTGCGGGTGGGGGGAAAATGATTTGACATTTTATTTAATTTTTTATTATTTGTTTCTTTTTACGTGTTTTTCCTTTTCCTTTTTGTTTTATTTTTATTTTTATTTCGTTTTGATGTTTTATTACGTTTCAACTTTTTTGTTTTATTTATTACGTGTTTTAATTTGTTTTTTCAATTAATGTTTTTTATTATTGTTTTATTTTTATATGTTTTTTGTTTTATGTTTTAATATGTTGATTATATTTTGTTTTTTAATTTTTGCATTTAACTTTTGTTTTATTTATTATCTGTGTTTTAGTTTAGTTTTTATTTGTGTTTTTTTTTATTTAATTTAAGTTTGGTTTATTTAAATGTTTTGTATTTTGTTTATTAATGTTTGATTTTTATTGAATGTTTATATTAATAAACTAACCTAACTATTAACAAACTAATTTAATAATTAATCATTAATTAATTAATAATTAATTATTCATAAGACTAATCTAGTCTAACTATACTAAACCAATTGATTTTTCTTTTAACCTAAGTTTGTTTATTCGGATGAGTGGTGGTCGAGGCATACTCAATGGGTCGAAAAGACAAGGGAGTGAGGGCGTAGCAGAGGATGAAGGATGCAACAAGATGATCGAGGATTGGGCGAAATGGATGGAGGGGAAAAAAGGGGTCAACCAAGCCAGAAGTCTTCATCACGGGGGAAATGCCAAATCAATAGTCGAAGAATCAAGTTACCTATAATTATAGGGCCCCAACAGTTACCAATCAAATACAGTGTAGATCCATGTCATATAACTATATAAAGTGTAGCCATGAACAGTACACAATGGAGCTACATCTCGAAATAAAAAAGATATACATGTAGAGTATCCATATTCTTAGAAGCTGATAAGGCCTGATGGCTGAAGATGAAATCCTCAGAGCTCAAGAAACAACTTTAAAATCTTCAAAACTCAGGTAGGAGTGTAATATGAGTGTACGACTTCACTACTCGGAGGTCTTCGACGACTCATCGGTCATGGACTAGAGAATCTTGATGACCAGACTAAAGGCTTCATTGATTTCAAACAAAGACAGGATTGGACGTTTAGGATGGTCGGGTATGAGGGCGAGAGACAAACTGCAGAGGGGCTGACTCAGGCTTGGTAAAAAATTCCCTTGAACAATAGCATGACAAATGATGAGACTGAGGTAGCATGGCATTAATCATAAGTTCACAAGGCAGGAGGCAACGCAAACTCTCCATATGTTTGGAGGAATAACCAAATGGAGGAGGACACAATTCTATGTAGCGAGAACAACTTCCTAGGGTTGTATTAAATCCCAAAGTTTGACGAGCAAACAGACAGATGCGATTTATCCAAGGGAAACTTATTGTGTTGCCAATAAAAAAAATACTTTTCCCTTCCTCTTTTTGTGGTATATTTTATTTTTTTGTCTTTTTCAATGATTTTGGAAAAAAGAATAAAGGAATATTACGTTACAATGGAGGAACGAGTGTTACAAACATACAAGTTCAAGGCCCAAGAACAAGACTGATGTTCAGAATAATGATACTCGGGAAAAATCCTCTAGGGGCCAAGGGTGTTAAGACGCAGAGGCAAGGTGCTACAAGGATTGCATATAAGGTATGCTTCAGATGGTTCAGTTGGGAGCAACATGGAGCCAACATTTAGACCAAAGACGTAGGTATGGAAATGCGGTTAACAAAACACACAATGGTAACGTCCTTCAATGTAAGTTCAACGAGCCCAGAGAAGGTAAGCTCGGTGGTTTTTCATAATTAGAGAGTCTGAAAAAATGTAAAAGGAGACTCCATTGGGGTCCCTTTTTTGAAGATAGTCTAGTCGGTTTGAAAAAGGGGTAAACTAGCATCGACAAGACGTCTATTCAAAACCATTTTAACGAGTGTGAGAAAGACAAGATCACTCGGCCATTTTTTCATTTTTAAGGAGTCTGAAAAAAGCTTAACTATGGACTCTGTTAGGAATGTTCTTCTGGACCAGTTTAACGAGTGTGAGAGAGTAAGGTCACTTGACGATCTTTTCAATTTTAGGGGCTCTGAAAAGAGCTTAACTGTGGACTCCGTGGGGGTTCCTTTTTCGTAAATTTAGTCCCTCAGGCCCGAAAAAGGGTTAAAATGATACCTGAGAGTACTCTTCTAGAGAACTAAAGTTTCATAGAGTATACCTTTGTTCGTACAGTTGATCGTCCGGACCGAAAAAGGGGTAAACTACTACTGGACAAATGTGACTTCAAATTTCAGTTTAACGAGAGTGAAAGGCCAGAAGATCGCTCAACAATCTTTTCATGTTTAGAGGGTCTGAAAAGGGCTTAAAAGAAGACCTGTTATATCTTTTGGGAGTCCTCAGAGTGAGGTCAAGAGTGAAAAAGAATCATGCAAATGAGGCTCAAACTCATAATCAGGAAACACACCAAGGACTCCCGAGCCTACAATTATTAGAGACAGCATGGACACCATAATGCAACCAGGATCTACCTAGGGCATCCATGTCTTGGTAAGATCTACCACCAACTTGCGACACTTATAAAGTAGCAATGATGGTTCTGTGTCACAACCTGATGGGATCGATCCTATGGCAAAGGAAAAAAGACAATGAGATACAAAAGTCAGGGTAGAAACCTAACCTACATGCTCAAGTTGATCCTTGGAATTTTTTTCCACAGATCGTCGAAAATTACACAAAACTCCAAAAAATTGTCCTGATACCCGATCATACCCCCCCAATGCAACTCCTGAATCACTCTAAATGGTTTTTGGTTTGAAAAACATGATAAGGGGGGCCAAAAAAGTGACAAAAAGAGGCCGAAAAGTCTATAAATAGAAGCTGATAGCTCATTATCACCATTGCTGATTTGGAAATTAACTCTGGAGCCAAAACACCCCCTTTGATAAAAGTGGTGATTCTGAGAGCTACAGTGGATGAAATGACCATCTGTCTGGACCAAGTAAGTACAAACTCTCTTATCTTGCATTTTAAGTCTTTACTTTTGCATTGGGTTCCATTTTTTAGGGGGGCGTCGACCTTTAAAAGGTTGGCCCTAGGTCCACGCAGGCTGTCTCAGGACAGGTCGTGTGTACATTTGGGCAGAGTAAACTCTGCACACGTGTACACGTGACTGTCAGCATTACAGCCCGCGTGGACCCCTTTATTGAATAAAAAAAGCTTAAAAACAAGGATTAACCCTCCTGAACCTTGATTTTTTGTAGGATGTATGTCCACTGGAGAGAAAGAGATCATGAGGAGGTAAGTGAGTTGGTCGGGGAAGAGCCCAATGTTGTGGCTGCCTTGATGCAATGTGGGTTTCTCAAGTTCTTCTTATGTCCTTTTATGCGGGCACAACCTAGGCTACTGAATGCCTTGGTTGACTATTGGCATCCGGATGCAGAGACATTCATGTTAGAGGGGCAGTCATTGGTGCCCATGACCGAGGACATATATTTTTTGACTGGCCTTTCTAGGAGAGGAGAACCAGTCAACTTCCAGAATTTTCCTTCGGGGCCGCATAACATAGCAGAATTGATAGGCATTTACTCTGCAGCTGATATTGACCACTCAAGCTCACAGGTGCCCATAAGCAAGATTACTGACTTATCGCTATAGGCGATAGTGTTGCTTATTGGGTGAATCACTGGTTCTGTGGCTCTACATCAGGCGTCCCAGGCACAGATGAATTGTGCAGTCCAGGGCTTAAATGCACAAATATTTGATTGGAGCACCACATTGTTAGAGTGTATGAAGAGATAGTTGACAGATTGTTGATTGTGGACGCAGAGGAACTTCGGGTTCAGGACCATTCTATGTTCTTTCTTCTTTGAGAGAGTTCTGAGATTTAGTCCTCGAGTAGTGGTACGAGGACATCAGGCCTCTCTCCCTACTATGTGTAGATGGGCAATGTTACTGCCGTGACAGGGTTGCAGAAGGACCAATGAGTCCTTCGATGATGACTTCTTTGCATGGTTGTCGCGACAGATCCTTGTTATAGAGGATTATCCCTATGTCGGGATTGATTTCTTGAGAGACCATGAGATACCAGTACCTCCTGGTGAGGAGTGAGGAGAGATGGGTAAGTTTACTTCATTGTTTTTGATTTTTTGAAAGATATGCAATATTTATGTTGTTTTTGTTATATATCATTTTTTTGTGCCAGAGTATTTGACAGATATGTGTTTGTTGCATGCAGATGCGGTACCAGTGTGACCTACAGACTATGCCAGGAATAGGCATCATCCTCGGCTAGGGGCTGCACCTGCCGCCGCAGGGGGATCAACAACAACAGGAGATCTTCCAGCTGGGGAGGCTGAGAGAGTGTTGAGACGAGTCGAGCGGAACTTTACTGTGCTCACTCACATGGTCCCTATGGCATAGATTGAGGACCTACCACCATCGAAGCAGCCTCATGTAGTGGGGGCACCATGGATGTGGGTCCGATTGTTTCGACGTTTATCCAACATTGTAGATCAGTACAACAGGGCCCACATGCCTTGACTTTAGTTAGACTTTTCACGTGCCGAGATCACTACTTGTTTATATTTTTTTAGGGCATAAGCCCCGTGACTCGTTATTGGTCACATTTTTGAGGCACTTGCATCCATATATGTACTCTGGTGACTATGATGTTATATATGGATTTTTATGTATTTTTGTGGCTTATGGATCATTTTTGCAAAAAATGTATTTACATGTTTATGTGTATGTATTTTCATGTGTGTGCAAGATGCCAATATAAAATTTGATTAGCTAGAGTATCTGTAATTTGATTTAATCTCCTAGGAACATGAAAATATGTAATATAATCAAAGCTTCATTCTAAGAGACATACCCTAAGGAATCATCGGTGTAAAGTCAAATTATGAACACGGTAGACTCTATTTAATTGAGACACAACTAGCTGAGCTTCGAGATATACTCGGAGATGAGAGATACCAAATGATTGAGTGCCACAAAGAAACTCAATAATTGCACTGTACTCGGTGACATTGTTTGTGGTGTCACCTAAGCATATACCTATGGAAGATAATAACTGGCCTCGAGGTGTAAAAATTACCCAAGCTGCAGAGGCAAGCCTCCGAGTGTGCTAGCTAGCACCATCTGCGTACCCAATGAACACCTCAGGTTCACTTAACATCTACCCCAGTGATTAAAGATACATCAAAATGACATGTCCATAACACTAAAAGAAAAATAGAAAGTAATAGTACAAATACTATACATATGTTACAAAAAGTTACCCATGGTGACCGACCTATGAGTAATACTTTTTGAGGTAGAGTCTATTTCTAGGCTCTGCCAAAGCATTCCCTTCAAAGTCAACCAGATGATAAGCGCCCTTCTTTAGAACCTCTTTTATGATGAAAGGTCTGAACCACATGGGTTTGAATTTTCCTGCCCCCAAGGGGTCCTTATCTTGGTCATAGACTAGGACAAGGTCACCTTCAACAAAAATCCAAGGACAAACGGACCTATCATATTGACACTTGACTTTATGTTTCTGAGACTCATTGGCCAGGGCTGCATCATGACACTGCTCATTGAGATGCTCAAGGTATAATAACTTCTCTTCAAGTGGAGAAGTGTCTGACAATAATTGTACTGCCAATTTTAGAGACGGGATTTGACATTCGATAGGCAAGACTGCCTCTAGACCATAAACAAGTTGGAAAGGTGAGAAATTGGTTGTAGTCTTAACAGACATTCGGTAAGCCCATAATGTCGAGTATAACATCAAATGCCAATTTGACTTTGCTGAGTTGATCGTTCCCTGTAGAATGGTCTTAAGAGTTTTATTCACAGCTTCCACCTGGCCATTTTCTTGGGGGTAGTAGGGTGACGAATGTTCCGTCTAGAACCCAAGATTTGACATTAAATCAGTCATCATCTGGTTTTGAAAGTGACTTCCATGGTCAATGACAATCTCCCTTGGGACGTCGAACCTTGCTATTATCTGGTTGAATAAAAAGAGAGTTGCAGTCTCTCCATCATCTTTAAACGTTGGCATAGCTTCGACCCACCTAGTGAAGTAGTCTACCGCTACGATGATGTAATAGTGCCCCCTTGCTGAAGGAGGGTTGCATGCAGTGTAATCAATCCCCCACTTGGTGAAGGGACCAACTGTGATGACAGGAAACATGGGAGCGGGATGTGCCCTCATCTTCAAAGAGAAGATTTGGCATGGGTGGCACTTCTTGACTGATTCGATACAATCTTTGATTAGTGTTAGCCAGAAGTAACTTGCTCGTAGAATCTTTTGGGTTGTTGCCAACCCAGGAAAATGACCACCACAGGCTCTGATATGGAAATCGTTAAGAACGATAATTGCTTCTTCGTGAGTGAGACATTGGCACAGGATGTAGTCTACACCTCTTTGATACAATGTATCATCGAGTATGAGATAATTCTTAGCATGATGGCGTATGCGTCGACACTCATCACGAGAAGCAGAGGTGGGGCACTTCAAATTCTAGAGATATATAAGTATATCTCCGTACCAGGGATCCAAAGAGGTGATCAAAAACATATATCCTCTGATAGGAGACTCTTCGGGCAGAAGATCACCTGACTCAACCAAAAGTTCTGAAATAAGTTCTGCAAAGATCAGTGACTTTTTGGATTTCGCTGAAATGAAATCTAAGTCAAAATCTTGGAGGACGACTATCCATCTACTGATCTTTCTGCCTATTACACGTCGTGTCAACATGTACTGAAATGGATTCATGACAGCAATAACGGTGGTCTTGCGAAACAAAACATAATGATGGAACCGTTGAACAACATGGACTGCTGCCAACGTAAGTTTTTTGATATGAGAATAATTGAGTTCCGGTCCTATGAGGCCTTGGCTCAGGTAATATATTACATATTCTGAGAACAAGTCATCTTCCTAAACTAAGACCATGCCAATGGTTGCCTCTGCTACAACCAGATATAATAAGAAATCCTTGTTGTAGTTAGGTGGTCAGAACAGAGGGGCAATTGTGAGGGCATGTTTCAACACCACGAAAGAGCATTGAGTGGAATCATCCCAATAAAAAGGAATGTCTTTCTTCAGTAAGCGCATAAATCCTTTGGTGATTTCATCATAGTTGGCGATGAAGTGTCTTAAAAAGTTTGCCTTGCCTTGTAGACTCTGAAGTTGAAGGATTGTGCATGGGGGGGGCAACTGAATTATTGCCTCAACCTTGAGAGGATTGACCATGATCCCTGTTGTTGACACTATGAAACCTAACAAACGTCCTGATGTTATGCAAAATCTTCACTTGTTTGGATTCAAGCAAATCCGGAAGTAGCGACAACGCTCAAAGATAAGTCAGAGGTGTGTGGGATGATCCGTTCTCTCGCGAGATCGAGATGCTAAATCATCTAAATAAGCCTCGACTGTATTCTTGAGGTCATGGAAAGCAGAAGACATGGCCCGCTGAAAGGTGGCTCCAGCATTTTTGAGACCAAAAGGCATCTTATAATACGTGAATGTACCCCATGGTCAGATGAATTTTGTTTTTTGTTGGTCTTCAGGTTTGATTTGTATTTGGTTATATCTCGAAAAACCGTCCATGAAAGAGAAAGCCTCGCAACTCGCACATTCATCAATTATCTGGTCGATGAATGGTGTGGGAAAATTATCTTTGGGATAGGCCTTGTTCAAATCACGGAGGTCTGTACATACACGCATTATGCCTTGTTCTTTATTGATCGACACGGGGTTTGACACCCATTGGGTCAAATAGATAGGATAGATAAAACCGGATTTTAGCAGTTTCTCTACCTCAACCTTAATGGTTGTTGTTTTCCTGGGGTTAACTGGATGAAGCTTCTGTCAGACAAGCTTGGCATCTGGATAAGTTGTGATTTCATGTTCAACTATTTTTGGATCGATGCCTGGAATTTCCTTGTAAGACCATGCAAAAACGTCACATAATTATTTAAATAGATCTATGTAGATTTGAATCTCTCTGGGGGAGCAGTCAACTCCGACGAAAACATTCTCCATAACACTAGGGGTTCTGGAGATATTGATCGGTATGGTTTCAATGATGGTTTCCATATTACCCTCAACATAGACATCGTGTATAGCTAAGGGATTAATAGGACAAGTCCTATCTCCAGTCATAGTCAAGGTGAATTCTCCAGCCTCAATTCTACTTAACTCTGGGAGAAAGTATGATCTATGATGAAGATCATCCCAGGGTTTGTCCGAAATAATCATTGCTTTAATTACTACTTCGTCAGAGGGAAAGACTAAGTCTAATGAATCGGTGTTAGTGAGAGAACCTTGAGCCCAAATAGGCTCTAGAAGCAGATCGAACTCTTGTGTAGGAGTTGGATCTGGGTTGGCTGAAGCTTGCTAGACTAAAGAGTACGCTACTTCAGCTACGGACAAGGGCATGGACATGCTCAGATTCCCTGTCCCCTCCATCGTGGCTGATGGGAAAGGAAGTATCCATGGATCAATGAAGTAAGTCATACAAAACGATGAAACTTGGAAAATCTCAACCTTGTGGTGGTTGGATATGAACTTGACATCACCTTGACGGGGCAGGTAATCAAAGGTACCCATAAAATATGGGCACAAACCAACCCCTAAGTTGACTATGCCTGGTTGAGGATTATCAATCATCGGGACTGCAGACACCCCCAATGAAGGGTCAGATCTGGAGAAAGACAATTAATCAATGGTCACAATCCAATCCTTGTGTGGATAAAACAAGACCCGAAAAACTGTAGCAACCACTGCTTGCATGGCATACGTCCAAATCCTTCCTAACAAAAGATTATAGTCGAGAGACGTGTCGACTACCTCTAACTCAACGCACACGGTCTTCCCTCCCAATTGCACGGGAAAAGAGGGAATGATACCATGTGGTCGAAAAGAATGACCGTCGAAAGTAGTGAGAAGAGTGGGCGCCAGAGACAAAATGGGCTGGCCAATGGCCTTCCAACATGCCAATGACATAATGCATGTCAAGGCACCCTCATCAACCACCATGCATAAAATATTTCGAGTAAAAGTTTTCGTGGGGTGAGCCACTACTATCTGAAATGCTACGTGGTACAACAGACGAGATTTTAAGTTGGTTGTATCTAGCATGATGGTACCTAGATTACAAGTCTCGATAGATCCTAGGGAAGTTAACAAATCCCTCCTCTGGGAATGGAAGCTTTGGAGGACCTCCAAAGTGGACATCGCACAAGGGGTTTGAGACAAATATTCCACCACATAATAGTTCTGGGCGACCCTTTCGTTTGGGTTGTGTTAGCAATATTTCTTCCAAGGGGGTTAGAATGCAAAGGAATGGGTTAAAAACCCACTTGTCCTAAGTTTGGAATGATAATGTGCCTATGGTAAGCGGCAAGCACATTTAGACGACAGATATTCGCGTGCCCGGATCAACGGCGTGCATAGGATTCCGGAGCCCCCCTGCCTTTCTACCTTTAAGTGGAAGCGGGGGGTCTGGAAATGAGGGCGCACCTATTCAACGGTCATGATCGAAGCACCCGGATCAAAGACGCCCGAGGCGATTCTGGACCCCCCCGCCTTTCTACCTTTAAACGGAGGGGGGGGGGGNACGACTGAGATCAAAGCGCCCAGATCAACGACGCTCAGGAGATCTTGCCCTTCTCAGCCGCTCCGCTCTTAATCAGTGTGGGGCCTTTCCCCATTGTGTCACCTCCCGAGCTGCCTCTCCCCTGTAGCTTATTTTCCACCCCACCTTATGACGTGGCCCCTCCTCAGTCCATCGTCCACTCACCACCTGCCATGTGTCCCACTCATTTCCACGTCATCCTCCCATTAATAATGTGTCCATTGTATTTCATATCCTACCCCCTCTGCTTATTTCTTTCCTTCGTGTGTCCTTCCCTGTCATATTGCCCACACCTCAGTACCTCTCATCTCACCCTCATGGTCTTGGCGCCACCACTTCCGTTACACACCCCCTAACTTTCGCGCTGTCCACCACGTCTACTCATCAGGCCGTTCAGCTAATCTAGGTGGAAGCGCGAGGGGTCTTCCACGTCTTAAGGTGCCAAGTCGGCTGAGCCATTCCCAATCCCAAGGAAGTAGTTATTAAGGTAGTTGGTGGTGGTTGGACATCATCTCCGCCATAAAGTGAAAGTCTGGAGATGAATTAAAAGAACGTCGATTCGCCCATGGGACTGTCAGGAATTCGATTTCATCTGCCATAGGTGCACGATCATTCAGAGACTGCAGATGTAGATTGTCAGAAGCCATGCAGACGCAAAGTTTTTAATGCAGCGTCTCGATTTTGTTGTTGTTGTTGTTTTGAGTATATGTAGGCGTTTTCACCATTTTTGTATCTATCGATGGTAGAGCAGAGCTCCCTACTATAATGTTTTGGCAGCTATCCTAGCTTTCAGTTTATGCATCTGTATATGAGATTTCTTGTTTTATGATAGACATTTCTTCTTACTACATCTAGTTTTCATCTTATGCTAAGAGAGTTCGTGAACGACCGACTCGTGCGAATTATTGCAGTTCTGCTATGATAAATGATTTATTGTTGTATTATTGCATTCTCTGGCCTTGTGTTTGAATGTAAGATGATATTGCATTTGGACATCTTCTTCCTCAGCCTGTTAGAAACCCGATGTTAATAACAAACCTCTGTTTTTCTCTTATATAATTCTTCCACCTGTTCACCCTTTACTACCGCTCACTGTCTGAAGTTTATGCAAGACCTCACTTGCTCATGCATACCTGGCCTAGTTTCAGAGTTGGAACGTTATTGTTTTGAGTTTCTCGCCATTCGATCACCCATATATGAGCAACCGTGACATAAAACTGATGGGCGTCGAGCTCTGCTCCTGATAGAAATCTGGGAGTGACTTCCGTCGCCAACATTTCTGGCGCCGTTGCCGGGGAACGAAGTTGAATATTTTCCCCGGGATTGAACGACAACGATTAACTGATTCTGAAGGTGCATCAGATATCAGAATTATCAAGATTGTTGTTGTGCACCTGGCGACTCCATTGTGACGACTCCGCTGGGGAGAGCCTTCTCTATCAATTGTGGCTTTCAGAGGCAGACACACACGGGCTCATCCATAGCTGCCCCTAGCTACACTTGAAACCGATCCAGAGCTGGTTCTCAGAAAAGAAAAGGCCCCTGAAGAAGAAGCTTCCACTGCCGAAACAGGTAATCCACCATCTCCTTCTGTAAGAACTCCGTTTTCTCCCCCTCATTTTCTTGATAGACCTCCTTCACAAGTTTCCCGTTTCCTGAATTTTGGGAGTGTTTCTGCTGAGTTTTCCCCTTCTGGTCTGGGATTGGAGGGAGAAATCCTTGTCACTCCCCTCTCCTCCGAAGCTATACCTTAGCGTAGACCCATGACCACAGAAGATTTCCCCACTCCTGCACAAGGAGGAGCACCTGCTGACTTGAGCTCGTTAGCCTTCTCCTTGAATCCCCTCTTGTTTCCCACCCCACTCCGAGATTCATTCCCGGTAGCCCCTTCGCGAACTCCTTCTCCTCCGAGTTCTCCTCCACCTAATATTCCTATGGCCGAAGCAAATCCCCCTATGACCGAAATAGAGGTCATCATAGCCGCTAGGTACGCTCCCCTTGTGCTACCACATCCTCTCAATAACCTCCCAGCAGATGGGTACCTTAAACAACTTCCCAAGTTTACAGACGAGGGGGACATAGCTGCAGAAGAGCACCTAGCAACCTTTTACACTTTCGTGAATGATAATGTTATCATGCACACAGACGTATGGATGAGAATTTTTTTCCATAGTCTCCAAGGAGAGGCTAGAAAATGGTTCAAGGCCCTGCCTCCTGGATATATTGATGGGATCATATCTTTAGATAATTCCTTTTTGAGACAGTGGGGAGATAAAAAAGACTTCATGTATTACATGACAGAGTTTGGGTCGTTGAAGAGAAAGGAAGGAGAGTTTGTTTCTAACTTCTCCAAGAGATTTAATAAAATGTACAAGAAAATTCCTGGTGAGATAAAACCCTTCGAAGCCTATGCAAAGATCACTTACTCCAACACCTTCGATCCTGATTTCTGCCTATTGCTAAGGGAGAGAAGAGATGCTACGCTGGCACACATGCAAGACATAGTCATGGAGGTAGAATCCAACATATTAGCTGTCAACCGACTCAGGAACGCCGGTGATAGAAATACGTCCAAGAACAGGCCTGAAAATTCCTCATCCAGTTCCTCTCCCCTGCCCCATCAGACAGATGAGACATCTAGAGCAATAAAATTGCTTGTTGCCAATATAGAAAGGTGGGAATTAGAGGGGAAGCCCATGTACAGAAATCCTCTAAACATTG
>SNQJ01S0148747.1:38241-55559 GCA_010110895.2 Picea sitchensis
ACTCGGCCATTTTTTCATTTTTAAGGAGTCTGAAAAAAGCTTAACTATGGACTCCGTCAGGAATGTTCTTCTGGACTAGTTTAACGAGTGTGAGAGAATAAGGTCACTCGACGATCTTTTCAATTTTAGGGAGTCTGAAAAGAACTTAACTATGGACTCCGTGGGGGTTCCTTTTTCGTAAATTTAGTCCCTCAGGCCTGAAAAAGGGTTAAAATGATATCTGAGAGTACTCTTCTAGAGAACTAAAGTTCCATAGAGTATACCTTTGTTCGTACAGTTGACCGTCCGGACTGAAAAAGGGGTAAACTACCACCTAACAGACGTGACTTCAAATTTCAGTTTAACGAGCGTGAAAGGCCACAAGATTGCTTGGCAATCTTTTCATGTTTAGAGGGTCTGAAAAAGGCTTAAAAGAAGACCCGTTATATCTTTTGGGAGTCCTGAAGGTGAGGTCAAGAGTGAAAAAGAATCATGCAAATGAGGCTCAAACTCGTAATCAGGAAAAACAACAAGGACGCCCGAGCCTACAGTGATTAGAGTCAGCATGGACACCATAATGTAACTAGGATCTACCTAGGGAATCCATGTTCCGGTAAGCTCTACCACCAACTTGCGACACTTCTAAAGCAACAATGATGGTTCTGTGTCGCAACCTGGTGGGATCGATCTTATGGCAAAGGAAAAAGACAACGAGATACAAAAGTCAGGGTAGAAACCTAACCTACATGCTCAAGTTGATCCTAGGAAAGTTTTTTCACGGACCGTCGAAAATTACCCAAAACTCCAAAAAAAATGTCCCGATACCCGATCATACCCCCCCAATATAACTCCTGAATCACTCTAAATAGTTTTTGGTTTGAAAAACATTATAATGGGGGCCAAAAAAGTGACAAAAAGTCTATAAATAGAAGCTGACAACTCATTATCACCATTGTTGATTTGGAAATTGACTCTGGAGCCAAAAAACCCCCTTTGATAAAAGCGGTGATTCCGAGAGCTACAGTGGACGAAACGATCATTTGTCTGGACGAAGTAAGTACAAACTCTCTTATCTTGCATTTTAAGTCTTTCTTTTTGCTTTAGGTTCCATTTTTTGGGGGGCGTCGACCTTCAAAAGGTCAGCCCTAGGTCCACGCGGGCTGTCTCAGGACAGGCCGCATGTACATTCGGGTAGAGTAAACTCTGCACGCATGTACATGCGACTGTCAGCATTATAGCTCGCGTGGACCCCCTTATTGAATGAAAAAAGATTAAAAACAAGAATTAACCCTCTTGAACCTTGATGTTTTGGAAGATGTATGCCCACTGAAGAGAAAGAGAGCACGAGGAGGTAAGTGAGTTGGTCAGGGAAGACCCCAATGCTGTGGTTTCCTTGATGCAATGTGGGTTGCTCAAGTTTTTCCTATGTCCTTTAATGCAGGAACAACCTCAGCTACTAAATGCCTTGGTTGACTATTGGCATCTGGATGCAGAGGCATTCATGTTAGAGGGGTAGTCACTGGTGCCCACAACCGAGGACATATATTTTTTGACTGGCCTCTCTAGAAGAGGGGAACCAGTCAACTTCCAGAATTTTCCTTCGGGGCCACATAACATAGCGGAATTGATAGGCCTTTACTGTGCAGCTGATACAGACCGCTCGAGCTCACAGGTGCCCATAAGCAAGATTACTGACTTATCGCTACATGCGATAATGTTTCTTATTGGGCAAATCACTGGTTCTGCAGCTCTACATCAGGCGTCCCGGGCACAGATGAACTGTGCAATCCAGTGCTTAAATGCACAAATATTTGATTGGAGCACCACATTTTTAGAGTGTATGAAGAGGCAGTTGACAGATTGCCGATTGCGGACGCAGAGGAACTTCGGGTTTGAGACTGTTCTATGCTCTTTCTTCTTTGAGAGAATTCTGAGCTTTAGTCCTCGAGTAGTGGTATGAGGATATCAGGCCTCTCTTCCTGCTATGTGTAGATGGGCAGTGTTACTTCCACAACAGGGTGGCAGAAGGACCAATGAGTCCTTCGACGATGACTTTTTCATGTGGTTGTCATGACAGATCCCGGTTATAGAGGATTACCCCTATGCCGTGATTGATTTCTCGAGAGGCCCTGAGATACCAGTACCTCCTGGTGAGGAGCGAGGAGGGATGGGTAAGTTTACTTCATTGTTTTTGTTTTTGTAGAACATATGTAATTTTTATGTTGTTTTTGTTATATATCATTTTTTTTTTGTTGTGCCAGAGTATTTGACGGATATGTGTTTGTTGCATGAAGATGTGGGACCAGTGCGACCTGTGAACTATGCTAGGAACATGTGTCGTCCTCGGCTAGGGGATGCACTTGCCGCCACAGGGGGACCAACAACAGTAGGAGATCTTCCATCCGAGGAGGCTGAGAGGGTGTTGAGACTAATCGAGTGGAACTTTACTGCGCTCACTCGCACGGTCCCTATGGCAGAGATTGAGGACCTGCCACCATCGATGCAGTCTCATGTAGTGGGGGCACCATGGACGTGGGTCCAATTATTTCGACGTTTAGCCAATGCTGTCGATCAGTACAACAGGGCCCACAGGCCCCGACTTTAGTTAGAATTTTCACGTGCCGAGATAACTACTTGTATATATTTTTTGAAGGCATAAGCCCCATGACCTGTTATTGGTCATATTTTTGAGGTGCTTGCGTCCATCTATGTACTCTGGTGACTATGATGTTATACATGGATTTTTATATCTTTTTTGTGTCTTATGGATCATTTTTTTTTTTGCAAAAAATGTATTTACATGTTTTATGTATATGTCCTTTCATATGTGTGCAAGATGCCAATCTAAAATTTGATTAGCTAGGGTATCTGTAATTTGGTTTAAACTCCTAGGAACATGAAAATATGTAATATAATCAAATCTTTGTTCTAAGAGACTTACCCTAAGGAATCATCGGTGTAACGTCGGATCATGAACATGGTAAACTCTATTTAACTGAGACACAACTAGCTGAGCGTCGAGGTAGACCCGGAGATGAGAGATACCAAATGACAAAGCGTCACGAAGTAACTCAATAACTGAACTGTACTCGATGACATTGTTTGTGGTGTCACCTAAGCATATGCCTCCGGAAGATAATAACTGGCCTCGAGGTGTAAAAATTACCCAAGCTGCGGAGGTAAGCCTCCGAGTGTGCCGGCTAGCACCGTCTGCGTACCCAATGAACACCTCGGGTTCACTTGACATCTGCCACAGTGATAAAAGATACATCAAAACGACACGTCCATAACACTAAAAAACTAGAAAGTAATAGTACAAAGACTATAGATATGTTACAAAAAGTTACCCATGGTGACCTGCCTATGAGTAATACTTCTTGAGGTAGAGTCCATTTCTAGGCTCTGCCAAAGCATTCCCTTCAAAATCAACCAGACGATAAGTGCCTTTTTATAGAACCTCCTTTATGATGAAAGGTCCGAACCACATGGGTTTGAATTTTCCTGCCCCTAGGGGGTCCTTATCTTGGTCGTAGACCAGGACAAGGTCGCCTTCAATGAAAATCTAAGGGTGAACAGACCTATCATACTGACACTTGAATTTATGTTTGTGAGCCTCGTTGGCTAGGACCACATCACGACGCTGCTCATTGAGCTGCTCCAGGTAGAATAACTGATCTTCAAGTGGAGAAGTGTCTGGCAATAATTGTACTGCCAACTTTAGAGACGTGATCTGACATTCGATAGGCAAGACTGCCTCCAGCCCGTAAACGAGTTGGAAAGGTGAGAATCCAGTTGCAGTCTTAACAAATGTTCGGTAAGCCCATAATGCTGAGTATAACATCAAATGCCAATTTGACTTGGCTGATTTTATCGTTCGCTGTAGAATGGTCTTAAGAGTTTTGTTCACAGCTTCCACCTGACCATTTGCTTGGGGGTAGTAGGGTGACAGATGTTCTTGACGTAACCCAAGCTTTGACGTTAACTCGGTCATCATCTGGTTTTGAAAGTGACTGCCATGGTCAGTGACAATCTCCCTTGGGACGCCGAACCTTGCTATTATCTGGTTGAATAAAAAGAGAGCTGCAGTCTCTCCATCATTTTTAAACGTTGGTATAGCTTCGACCCACTTCGTGAAGTAGTCTATGGCTATGACGATGTAATGGTGACCCCTTGCTGAAGGAGGGTTGCATGTAGTATAATCAATCCCCCACTTGGTGAAGGGACCAACTGTGATGACAGAAACATGGGAGCAGAATGTGCCCTCATCTTCCGAGAGAAGATTTGGCACGGGTGGCACTTCTTGACCAATTCGATACAATATTTGATTAGTGTCAGCCAGAAGTAACCTGCTCGTAGAATCTTTTGGGCTATTTCCAACCCNGAGTGAGACATCGACGCAGGATGCAGTCTACACCTCTCCGATACAATGTATCATCGAGTATGAGATAATTCTTAGCCTGATGGCGTATGCGTCGATGCTCATCATGAGAAACAGAGGTGGGACACTTCAAAGTCTGGAGATAGATAAGTATATCTCCATACCAGGGATCCGAAGAGGTGATAGAAAACATATCTCCTCTGATAGGCGACTCTTTCGGCACAAGATCACCTGACTCAACCGGAAGTTCCGAAATAAGTTCTGCGAAGACCAGTGACTTTTTCGATTTCGCTGAAACAAAATCTAAGTCAAACTCCTGGAGGACGACTATCCATCTACTGATCTTTCCGCCTATTACCCGTCGTGTCAACATGTACTGAAATGGATTCACAACAGCAATGACGGTGGTCTTGCGAAACAAAACATAATGACGGAACCATTGAACAACATGGACTGCTGCCAACGCAAGTTTTTCGATATGAGAATAATTGAGTTTCGGTCCTACGAGGCCTCGACTCAGGTAATAGATCACATATTTTGAGAATAAGTTATCTTCCTGAACGAAGACCATGCCAATGGTTGACTCTGATGCAGCCAGATATAATAATAAATCCTTGTTATAGTTAGGTGGTCGGAGCAGAGGGGCAGTTGTGAGGGCATGTTTCAATGCCACGAAAGAGCATTGAGCGACATCATCCCAATAAAAAGGAAAGTCTTTGTTCAGTAAGCGCATAAATCCCTTGGTGATCTCGGCATAGTTGGCGATGAAGCGTCTTAAAAAATTTGCCTTGCCTTGTAGACTCTGAAGTTGAAGGATTGTGCGTGGGGGGGGGGGCAACTGAATTATTGCCTCAACCTTGAGAGGATCGACCATGATCCATGTTGTTGACAATATGAAACCTAACAAACGTCCTGATGTTACGCAAAATCTTCACTTGTTTGGATTCAAGCGAATCTGGAAGTAGCGACAACGCTCAAAGATAAGTCGAAGGTGTGTGGGATGATCCGTTCTCTTGCGAGATCGAGATGTTAAATCATATAAATAGGCCTCAACTATATGCTTGAGGTCATGGAAAGCAAAAGACATGGCCCGCTGAAAGGTGGCTCCAACATTTTTGAGACCAAAAGGCATCTTACGATACGCGAATGTACCCCATGGACAGATGAATGTTGTTTTGTGCTGGTCTTCGGGTTTGATTTGTATTTGGTCATATCCCAAAAAATCGTCCATGAAAGAGAAGGCCTCGCAACCCGCACATTCATCAATTATCTAGTCGATGAATGGTGTGGGAAAATTGTCTTTGGGACATGCCTTGTTCAAATCATGGAAGTCTGTACATACACGAATTGTGCCTTGTTTTTTATTGACCTGCACGGGGTTTGACACCCATTGGGTCAAATGGATAGGATAGATAAAATCGGGTTTTAGTAGTTTCTCAACCTCAACCTTAATGGATGCTGCTTTCCTAGGGTTAACTAGACAAAGCTTCTACCAGACAGGCTTGGCATCTGGATAAGTTGTGATTTCATGTTCAACTATTTTTGGATCGATGCCTGGCATTTCCTCGTAAGACCAGGCAAAAACGTCACAAAATTCTTTAAATAGATCTGTGTAGATTTGAATCTCTTCAGGGGAGTAGTCAGCTTCGATGAAAACATTCTCCATGATGCCAGGGGTTCTGGAGATATTGATCGGTATGGTTTCAGTGATGGTTTCCATAATACCCACAACATAGACATCGTGTATAGCTAAGGGATTAATATAACAAGTCCTATCTCTAGTCATAGTCAAGGTGAATTCTCCAGCCTCGATTCTACTTAACTCTAGGAGAAAGTATGATCTATGATGAAGATCATCCTAGCGTTTGTCTGGACTAGTCATTGCTTCAATTATTGCTTCGTCAGAGGGCAAGACTAACTCTAACGAATTGGTGTTAGCGAGAAAACCTTGAGCCCAAATAGGTTCTAGAAGCGGATCAAAATCTTGTGCAGGAGTTGGATCTGGGTTGGCTGAAGCTTGCTGGACTAAAGAGTACGCTACTTCATCTGCAGAAAAGGGCATGGACATGCCTGGATGCCCTATCCCCTCCATCGTGGCCGATGGGGAAGGAAGTATCCACGGATCGGTGAAGTAAGTCGTGCGAAATGACAAAACTTGGAAAATCTCAACCTTATGGTGGTCGGATATGAACTTGACATTGCCTTGAGGGGGCGGGTAATTGAAGGTACCCATGAAAGATGGGCACAAACCAACCCCTATGTTGACTATGCCTAGATGAGGATTATCAATCATTGAGACCGCGGACACCCCCAATGAAGGGTCAGATCTGGAGAAAGACAATTGATCAATGGTCACAATCTGGTCCTCGTGTGGAAACAACAATACCTGGAAAACTGTAGCAACCACTTCTTGCATGGCATATGTCGAAATCCTTCATAACAAAAGATTGTAGTCGAGAGACGCGTCGACTACCTCTACCTCAACGCACACGGTCTTCCCTCCCAATTGCATGGGAAAAGAGGGAATGATACCATGTGGTTGGAACGAACGACCATCGAAAGTAGTGAGAAGAGTGGGCGACGGAGACAAAACAGGTTGGCCAATGGCCTTCCAACATGCCAATGACATAACACATGTTCAGGTGCCCTCATCAACCACTGTGCAAAAAATATTTCGAGTAAAAGTTTTCGTGGGGTGAGCCACTACTATATGAAACTCTACGTGGTAAGGAAGACGAGGTTTTAAGTCAGTTGTATCTAGCATGATGGTACCCAGATTACAAGTCTCAGTAGATCCTAGAGCGATTAACAAAGATTTCCTCTGGGAAGGGCAGCTTTGGAGGATCTCCAAAGCGGACATCGCATAAGGGGTTTGAGACAAATCTTCTACCATAGAATAGTTCTGGGCTGCCCTTGCATTTGGATTGTGAGAAGCTTTTTTGAACGCGCATTTTGGGATGCGTGTCATTGTTTCGCCCAAATTCTTCTCAATCTGTAGAGGAAGAGATGGGAGTTCGACTTCTTTTCCCTTCTCAGAAGTGCTTGGTTTACTGTAGTCATGCGCTCTAGTGGATATGAAAACATCACCCTTCATCATATATACATTCGCGGATGTGGGATTGTTCGAAGACGGAGAGGGTCCTTGACTGCCCCCTTCCGCACTTGTAGAGGCTTGGGTTAGGTTTTGTCCATGTTGAAATGGATTTGTTAACACAACAGGCTGTTGCTGTGTCACAAACTTTTGGGCCTCTGTAAGCCGGGGACATAAGTGGTTCGTGTGGTCTTCCACGCACAGGTTGCACGGATACCTCACCTTCCGTTTCTCAGTGTTTCCCCCGCCAACATTATCAATGGGTTTCTTATCCTCCTTACCCTTCTTTTGTTGTTTTTTCTTTCCTTCAGGCTGCTGGGTAGCCTTTGGATTTGTCGATTGCACTGTGTGTACATCTGACGTTTTAGTAGGGGGAGTAGCCAAAACAGTAGTTTGGCTAGCCGCTGTGTGTTGTATAGACAATTGCTGCAATTGATTTGTCAGTTGCTCAGCGGGCTTTGTTTGTGCTGAACCAACAATACCATCGGCATGTGGTCCATCTCTCTGTCTGGTTTTATCAAGTATTGAGCGTGGCACATTTGGCAATATCTCGTATAATAAACCAGACTGAGAATAGATGAGCTCAAGCTGTTGAGCTATCATGATGGCATCTTCTTCGGAGAACACTCCTGAAGTTGCGACGTCTTTGGATAACTGTGAGACCAAAGACTTAAGGAAGCACTCGAGCAAGAATGCTGGTGGGACTGGTACTTTAATTAAACTCTTCTGGCGTCTCCATTCTCGGATGTGATCAGAGATATGGCCTGCTTTCGTCTGCGAGATATTGGCCAGCAATTCTGTGCCAATGTCGTATCTCATAGGTAATTGGAAATGGTTTAGGAAGGTGATTGCCAATTCACTGAAGGAAGAATATCTTGAGCGGTCGAGCTCAATGTACCATTTTGTGGCACTCCCAATGAGAGTACATTGAAACAATTGCAACTGTACGGAGTCATCTTTCAAAGAGTTAGATGAGCACCAAAGGTGGAAGGTAGTCACATGATCGCCTGGATCTTTGTTAGGCTTGGCTTTGAACTTTGGTATGTCCGAAGGCAACTTCATCGACATAGGAGGCCAACGCGGATCGTGACAGATAGGGTCATTCAACAACCTTGTCAAGTCTAGAAAATGCAAGGTTGCCAGGAAAGGTAGTTTGGGTTGTTGGTGATAACCTCGGAAAAAGGGGCCTAGAGTTTGACTTGCACCAGGTTGCCAGGAAAAGTTCAGATACGGGCCTGGGTTCGGGTAAAAACCATGGCCATGGCCAACATATGGGTTCTGCATGTGAGGAGACATCATCGGCTGATTCCCAAAATAGGACGTAGATGGATGGGTGTGCATTACATTCGGAGGAATTTGGGAAGGGTTTCCTCATGCCGATCCCATGGGGATAGGCATAGTACCTTGTCCAGGGTTCCATTGACTGTGGAAATAATTGCCCCAGATCGACATTCCTGACGAAGGAACGGATGCTTGCCAAGAATTCCAAGGCCCTGATGTGGAAGAAATTCCTGGGTTTTCCCCCTGTGCAGGAATAGTACCTTGCATAGGAATAGGTTGTCCGAAACCGGGGTTGCCCCCATTCGGGAAAGTAGCTGACGAAAAGGCGTTGTTACCAAATGCACCTAACAAAGAAAATGGTGTCGAACCTACCGACATATTATGCGAAGGTGGTCCTTGACTCCCTGCTCCAAGTAAACTATGGTGTGCAGGTGGCCCGACGGATTGCTGATGCGTGCCACTGAGTGAAGGGGATGAAGGAGGTATATGACCTCCCCCGTAAGGGAAAGCGTTAAAAGGAGTAGGAGTACCCCCCATGTGGCCTTGCAGAGGAGCGTTAGAGCTCCCTGCCCCCGGACCTGAAGTCTGTGAAGTGGAGTAGGAAAGTACATGACTTGTACTTGAACTAGGCATTCCGTATGAGAACGGAGGGCCTGTCACACTTGGTGGAAAAGGGGTTGTGGCCGCTGCCATAGACGGGATCGGACCACTGTGCGAGGTAGAGGAGGCCGAGACCATGGTGGCTCAGACCGGTGACGGTGGGTTAGGAGGTGGAAAATCTCCTGTGGTGACAACCGTAGTGGGAATTGAAGAATTCCTAGAAGGAGTAACAACCTTTGTTTCCATTGCTGCGTGCGACACTGTCTAGCACTCGTAAGGGTGAATTGGTACGATGCTGGGTTGCAAAAGATCAGTGGTTGAGGTTTTAGGTGGACCAAGAGCTTTCACTCCAAAGTCTAAAACAGTCGATTCCTCCGGATGTTGGTCGGGCATAATTTCTTGTGACCCAATCACTTCAAAAGACCCTTGTTTGTCTAACTTTCGCCTTAGTGGTGGCGGGGGTGGCTCCAGTGTAACCGGTGATAGGCCCTGAAGCCTTCGTGACCGGTGAAGCTCGTGATCCTCCACTGTGTGAGAATATCAAAGACACTCTAGGGCAGTCTAACTATTCAAAATACAACACACACTAAAAAGTCCCTACAAGATAAGAAGAGCAAACACTAAACTAATTGGAAGAACAGTTACAACAACCAACACTATAGCAACTTACCGGTGCAAGTGCAACTCGAACACGGAAGCACCCTCCAGGTATACTCTGCAAAGCATGGCCCGATGTCTGTCCTAGGTACCGCGATATACCCCCATAGTCACCTGTGGATGTCCCTAAAAAGATAGGCAACTAGGTTGTCAGCACGCGAACAATCACCAGGCGGGTATAGTCGAAAGTCGGGTAGACCACAATGAGCAGGGTATCGAGCCCGAAACCTATCAAGGGTATCGAAAGCAAATGGTCCGGAAGAAAATTGAGGACCTCGAACGGATTCGAGACCCATGAAGCCCCGTGGAAAATGCAATCGACGGAATCCCAAAACAAGCCCTCTATATGTGTTCTCCACTACGATTGGTCCAGCTTTGGAGGGGTTATCTCTGCTACCTTTTCGCACGCGACCTTGTGTTTATCCCCTATGTTAGAGGGGGGTCCTGGATAACTTTCATGATACTGGACTTTGACACTCTCTAACTCAGACTCCAACGTTTGATTTTATTGGCCTTGAAGAGTTTCCTCTCCAACCTGATTCAAGGCCCTAACCCTAAACTAGTTGGTTGACCCTACAAACATAAAAAGTCTAATGAATTTTATATTTAGCGTTAATTTTATGGCTTGTCTTACGTAAAAGGCTATGAAAGTGAAACTAGTGATGTTTGAAAGACGAAAGTAAAATAAACAGAAAGCTTGGAAACATAAACTTTTTTTTAAACAACTTTTCAAACTTTAAAATTTTTCTAAGATTTTTGAACAACAAACTCAAAGCAGGATTTCACTCGACTACGAGCTACGTATGATCTAAGTAAACTATCAAGAACTTATGAAAGCAAAGCCTTTTCCCTTGTTACTAATGCAAAACAACACTTTTTAACCAATCAAAGAAACACAAGTTTTTTTTTATTTGAATGCTCACAAAACAAAAAAGGGAAAATACCAACAAGTCAAACCAAGAATTTTTTTTTGGTTTGAGCCTAGATCGCAAAGAGTCACGTCAAAAATCACACACAAGTAAATTTAAAAAAAAGGACTCTCACACTTGTCTAAAAACCCTATAACATAAAATTTTGAGGAAAAACTTCTAAACGAAAAAGAAAGCTATTGCTGTGATCAAACCTAAGTTACTGACCGCTATGACAGAGACCCAGAAACCTGACAGGTATAGCATTTTTCAAAGGAAAGGATGACGGCCTCACCTTCAACAAAACTTCTCCTCAAGCACACCACTAACAGTTCAACAACAAGCGTGTGCACACGAGTTGTGTAAAGTCAGAGGGCGTGTACACGCGTGCTGGCCATATACAGGCCGTGTGTATCCCTGACTCTGAGACAAAAACAAAAAGCCAAGCAAGCCAACCTAGGCAAAGATTACTGGTACTGATAACCAGAATCTCTTGAAGACTCAACCACTTACTTTAACAGAAAAAAAAAAACAAATCAAGGAAAACTCCATAGAACAAACCAATCTGAGGTGAAACTTAAGCTACAGACTGCAAGCAACAAAGACTAGAAAGAGTTCCAGAAAACCCCTGAGAAGGTATTTCTGACAGGGAAGAGGATGACTGCCTCTTTAAAATCAATTTTCTGGAATCTACACACGACTGTCACTTCCTCAGCTAGCGTGTACACGCAGGCTGTGAGAATGCAAGGTGCGGGTACATGCGTGTAAACCTTATACAGGCCGCGTGTACCTCTGTGGGTCTTGAAAAAATTATAGTCAAGCAAAGAAATAGAGATAACTGGTATGGAAGACCAGAATCTCCGTTAGTTCATACTTTTGTAGAAACTTTAAAAACAGGGAAATGAAACCAATTCTTAAATATACCCAAAAATATCCCTAGGAACCCTAGAGACTTCCCCAGTATGGTCGCCAATTCTGTTGTGAGTGGGAAATCCCTCTATGGACTAGAACTTAGGGTTAGATTATGCATGCAGAAAAGACCTAAAGATCTCTACTTTCTAGTGTTGTCCCAGACCTAATCCCCATTATTCTTAAGCAAATACATAGTTAAATGAGCATACCTTATTATGGGTGTTTGATGTAGATCCCTCCTTACGCTTGATCGTTTTTTGATTGCAGCTCTCCTCCCAAGGCTGACTTGCATTCACATAAAACAAACAACAAACTCTGCATGCATTTGATCTATAGATTAATGGGTTAGAGATTTCAATAAACAAGTACACAATAAATCATAAAAACCTCATATGGTGGGACGAGAAAAGTATCTCTTTATTATTAACTTCAACAAATCAACTTACAATGATGAAGCCGACTGCTTCTCCATGAACCTAGTCCTGGGCTCCTCTTCTACTGTCCTCCAAGTTCTTTTCTCTATCTTTCTCTTTTCACAAGGAAGGCTAAAGGGTTGGGACAAAGGGAATATGCAATTGGGTATAGTTTCTTTACTATGTTTCTCCTCCTTCAAATGGGACCCCTAACCCTTATTTTATAGGCTAGAAGAAGCTAGGTATTTGGACGAACCCTTGGCCATGCATGGCCGAAAGGTTCAGTTAACTCACCCAAAGCTGTGTGTTCCGTCGACAACTTTCCTTTATTTGTGTTTTTGTAGGTACACGCGGGCTGTTTTGGGTCAGCGAGTGTGTACACGCGTGTAGTAATAGAGTAGGACGTGTGGGCCTTTATAAAAAGTGTTTTTAAGAAGAGTTGTTCAGCAGTGCTTTGGCAAAGAGGGAATTTGAGATGGCCTGATGCCAGGTAAGCTTGTCTGGTGCAAATTAGGGTTATAACAAGTCCTCTGTATCTGTCCACGTCAGCGTCCGTACACCTAGTCATCCTGCCATGTGTCACCTCCAAAATCTTCCAACTTTTTCTGCCACATCAGCTGTATGGCCTGTACAGTCAGCTACCACATGGAACTGTATGGACTGTACGGACTGTACAGTCATCCTTTTTTTTTGTATGTTTGGCAAAACGAACAGATCGCCATAACTTGAGCATACGACGTCTGCTTGAGCTCATTCAAGTTGCGTTGGGTTCGTATCGGCTATACCTACGCACATGTCCGTTTTGAAGCTATTCATAGAACTTTTATTTTTAGGCCTTTCTAAGTACCATCAAGCTCCTGGATCCGATTCTAGATCATCCAATGCCAAGTACAAGAAACACCATCATCAACATCGGGTGCCACACCAGTTTCAGGTGGGCGACAAAGAACGCTTACTGGACCTCATCAGAAGCTTCGTCCACTCTGTTATGGACATTACACCATCACCAAGGATGTGGGTGACAATTCTTTTGATCTCAACCTCCCCCCCTTCCTTGGCTTGCATCCAATGATCAATGTGTATCTCCTTCGACCTTATTTTCTACCATTATTTAACACCTCAGAGATAGGTGAACAATTGACACCAATAGAGCTCAACCACGACTGCATGGAATAAGAATCCACTGATCAGATCATGGTTACACAGATCAAGGGCACTCATCAACAAAGGATTGTCAAAGCAGGGCAGCTCCTGCACCAAGGCAAGTGGCTCACCCGAGGCTAAATTCAACAAAAAATTCTTCATCTGATGGGGGCACTCAAAGTAATGGAGACTATTTATTCCTAAGGGGGGAGGATTGATCTAGGAGGATCTTAGTGGCCATCCACCTTGTTCAACTGGCTCAAAACAATTTTTTTGGCAACTTACTATTTTTAGTGGTTTTTGGGTTCCCAAACAATTTTTTTTCATGATCTAGCACCTTAAATATAGTTAAAGGCTTTGATTGAGTCCCTTTAGTGAAGTTCCTCATTAATACCTTTCCAACGAGCTATTGTGCGCCCTAAACGAATATCGTATGCAAACGTTATGAGCTCGGGAAGTTAATGTACTAACTTACCCCAACGGGGCCCACATGACTTTTGGCGCTTCATCTCCTAGGGTTAGGTTTTTGGATGTCGAGGGTTTTGGAACTCATATTTATTGTAAAAATGCCTTCAGAGCCTCATTGTACTCATCTTTTTGTGAATGAGCGTATCAGTCACATCTTTTCTCAGAGATAAGTTTCCACCATTCTAGCAAGCTTGTTTTCAGTCTGCATTTTACAGTTTTCAACATATTTCTTATTTAATAGAAGTCAAGATTTATTGTATCTCTATTATTGTTCACTGTATCTCTGTGTTAATTTCATAAATCTGTGGTTTCATTTCATTCCACTCATAAATCCGGGTCAGGTTGGTTATCAATCTTACCTTCCACCTCAATCATGGGGACTGATACTCTGCATGCTTGTTGTCCAAGGATGCATATATCCTTGGCATGCTTCCTCCCAGATATTCCATGGTTTCATTCTCTTGAATGTTGTGGACAATCCTCATTCTTTCTCCTTTGTAAGGGTAGTCCCTATACAAGTGATTCTGCTCACATCCCCAACATTGTTGCCTTGGCCCTTTTCCAAAAGAATATGTTGTCTTCAATTCATTTTGGGCTGACTAGCCTTGTTGATTTGCTTGAGAATTGTTCTTGAAAAAGGGTGGCTTAAGACCTTTTTTCCTTTGCTACATCTTTCCTTCCATCTTGTCATTCCAAGTATTTTGAAAGATTGACCTCCCTCTTATTTTCTCATAGAGATGCTTTGCTCTCCTTATGGCCTCCTCCAAAGTCATGGGGTTATCATTATATTGTATCTTGTCACTGTAGAAAGAGGGTAACCCACTCAAAAACCTTTGGATTTTGACTTTCTCATCTTTTATGAACTCCATGTACTTCAACAACTCAAAGAATCTTTTCTCATATCCATCCATTGTCATGCTTCCCAATTTGAGTTCAAATAACTCTTTCATATTCCTCTCATAGTAAACATAGTTACCAACTTAATGAGAACCGTGACCTCAAAATGGGAACTCTAGCCTAAAAAACCCATATTTTTGTATTAAAACATCAAAATCAACCCCCAAATCAAATAGTGGTGCTACCAGTAGTACCATTTTTTTAAACAGGGTCAAAATTACAACATTTTTCAAACATGGCCTTCAAAACTCAGACAATAGCTCAGAAAAACCTTAAAATCAACACTTAAAAAAGAAGAAGATGTTTTTGAATTTTTTCTTTTCTGTTCAAAATGTTAAAATTTAAGATAATTTGAAATCGTAATTTTAGCACTTGGTACCATTAAAACAAAAACCTCAAAATCAACCATCAAATTGAAAAATACTGCTATCGGTAGCACCCATTCTAAAATTGGAGTATGAAAATGACACATTTTTATAAAGTGGTAAAATAACTCATCATTACTGTAAACAAAATCATAAAATCAACTCTTAAATGTTTACTTTTTAAATCTTATTATCACTCAAAGCACAAGGTAATGCATAATGTCATGAAAATATCACAATATACTTTAAAAATTCAACGTCACTTTTTAATAAGTTTTTTACTTATAATAAAAAAAAAGTAAATACAAGTTACATTGAATGAAACATAAATTATTTCTTAAAAGTATTGTTATATTGTCCATATTCAAAACATATGAGTTAAGAAATTTTATTATCTTATCCATAATAAAAAACATATCATTCATAAAATATAACAAAAGATTCATAACTTTATGTAAGATCATATGTAAGTTCAATGCTCATTTCTAGTTACCATACAAACATCATATGAATAAAAAATGCATAAAATGTTTTATACACTTATTCAGATTGACTCATGGTTTTTGAAATACCATCAGAGTCTACATTGTCTTCAAATGAATGATTGGATGAAGATGTAGATGATCCATACTCCCGAGTCTACATGCATACACAACATTTCAGATGTCAAATGCCTTTTAGATCTACAACTAGGTTCAACAGACTCCCATCTTGCATTTATTTCTTGTGGCAACAACCTATTGATAATCTCTGTTGTCTTGGAGTGAAGAGTTCGTCTCTTTGTCAAATTGAAGTCATTAACAAGTATGTCAGCAACATCTAATTTTAATACGTCAGCGCGACGACGAGTTGTATTTTGACCCTTTCTTTTTCTTTTTTTATTGACATGTTTCTCAACCACCATCTCTGGCGTGTACACACCATTGAATGGGTGTGTACTTGTTGCATACCAATGCACTTCAATTGCAATAACATCATCATTTTCTTTCTCAATCTTTATAACCTTTCCAATCCAGAATGGATAACCATGTGGATCTCTAGTCACTAAAACTGCAATCATGGTACCCTCCTTAATATCTTTTATTGAACCCCTGTAAAGGTCTTCCATGGCTTCATGTTGTGCACGTGACCTTCGTGAACCAATATACATTTCTCTTTCCTCTGCTTGTGTAAACTCAATAACACCTTGAGATTCTTGTTGAACTTCAACAATGTTTGTTTCTTCAGATTCATTTGGCATATTTTGTGGCCAATGAAATGGAGTCTTCAACATTGTATCTTCATTTGTTGAGCTTGAAATTATGTCACTTTGACTATTGAAAAAAGACTCCCACCAAATAGAATCAACAACATCAAAGTACTCATATGTATCCTTAATGAATTTTTTAATTTCTTCTAGGCATTCAGAATAATCTACATATCTATTACTCCGTGCATTATGGATTTCAACAACTGATTGTAAAAATAATAACTTTGATGCAAATATTGGACGATCTGGAATGAACTTCGAAAATGATAAACTTGATGAAGGCCCCCATTCTGTAGTAGTTGAATACTGCTTTCCCCATATAAGTGTTTTCCCATCAATTTTTTTGAACAAATTGATGTTGGAAGCTAATGTCATTAAGTTGCTCAATACATTTTTCTTCACGATGCGATCCCTGAATAAATCTTCGCATGTCAATAGTTTCTTCTAATATATGAAAAACAGGCTCTGGAATGTATGCTTTCTTAATACATTCAATCAAAAATGGTAGACTTCCAACATTTTCCCCCTTCATTGTTACTGAAAAATGACTAAACATTTGATCAATATGATCATGAGTGTGTTAAACAAGAAGGAAACCAACTTTCACCTTTTGAAAGATTCCCATTTCAACAATCATGCTTAGATATCCAAACACAATTTGATTTTTATTTTCACGACTACTGTTGTCCAACTATAGATAGAGAACTTGAGGAAGATTTCCAGACCAGTGAGTGAGCACATGACGAATTATGGTGATGGTTGGATTTGCATCATTATGAATATTTGGAGTTGTGAAGTAAACTCTTGGACACATTTTTCCATTGAGAACCATACAACCAACCAAGTGAAACTGAATGAAATTCTCTTCCTGTAAATTTTTGGGTGTACAGACAAAATGTGGTAGAAGTGTTTTTTTCTGGTCCATGCCATCAATTATCATACCTAAATATTTGTTTGGAGCATCATAACACTTCTTC
>SNQJ01S0148749.1:8099-23523 GCA_010110895.2 Picea sitchensis
ATTGCCTAGATATCTATTTATATTGTACAAAATAGGTCTAAACATGGGTAAACCCATGGGACAACATCCCCATACCCGTTACATAATCCCAAATCGCAAGAAGGACCCAAAAAGGGGCTGAGATTTCGTGATATCTGATTCATCTTGTGCTTCGCCTTCGATAGGCTGTCGAAGTCCCAAAATAGGTCAAAATTTACAAAGGATCTCCCAAAACTTGGTCAATGGCCAACAAGCCCCCAACACTCACCTATGAATCGTCCTGACTCAATCTGGTTTGGGTAGTTCTTCTTCAAAATCCTCGAGCGTGGTTCGAGCTACTTTGACTTGTTTTGGTGCCACAACCTCCTGTTCAATGAACTCTTGGATGACTACGTCATTGACAGGTCCCTCCAGGCACTGCTCAAATCCAGTGAAAACCTGCTCGAGTTCTGCTCCTTGGCCTTCGACCTTTGTGAAAAATTGGTAAAACTTATCTTTTACAGGTTGGAGCCTTTGATTTACTTCCATAACTCTATTTTGGATAGTGTGGATCTGCTTCTAGATGGTGCGTTTCTCTTGGGATCGCTTCATTAGTTCCATAGTTGAAAAGGGCTTCAATTGTGCCTGTATTGTCTCTGCTTGCTTCTTTTCTTCCTGGAGTTGTGACTCGAGTGCCTGCAATTCTAGGTTCTTAGTGAGTTTCTCATACATCTGGGCACTGTGATTAATCAACTTCTTGCATTCCATGGCAAGGGCCTTTATCCTTTCAACTGCTCTCTGGGTGGTCTCTTCTCTTTGATCCTTTACATCCCGTGGAGTCTCGGGCACTATGCGGAGCTCTAAGTCTGCTATGCGTTGTTGTAGTTGTTGGATATCTTCTGTGAGATTCTCTACTTGCTACATGACTCAGTCCTCTGCCTTTATTTCTAAGACTATCATAGATCAAAGTTCTATATTGACCGCTTCTTTCACTTCGAGTAGCTTTGCGAGCAACTGTTATTTTCCTTGTTGCATCTATGCTTTTTCTTCATCGAACTTCACTTGGAGAGAAATATTTTCCTATTTTGTAGAGTTGCATTGTTCTACGAGTATTCTTTTCACTTGATTCAAGGCCTGGGTGGCATGTTATGTTTCTTATTTTTCTCGGCGAAGGCGAACTTCGACTGTATCAACTAGTTGGTGGAGTTGGGCTAGCTCATCTCTCAATTCTCGTTCTCCCGATGGCAGGGGCGCAGTGGAGACTGTGTGGATGGACTGAAGGGTCTGTTGTACCCCTCGAAGTTTGAATTCAATTCTCTCATACATTTCTTCCTTCTTGGCTTCTTGTTTCTCTTCTATTTATAGTGAAGCATCATTCAGGGCTGCTATGATGAATTCAAAATAATTGGAGGTGAGGACAATCTGCATCTTGGTCATGATGGATTTTGATTTCTTTCAGGAAGAAGGTTTCGGGGGGGGTACCTTCCTCTTATTAAAGGGGTCAACCTCATATCTGGGTAGTGTTACTTATCCTGGCTTTTGTTTAGCTTCTAGTTGATCATCACCCCCTCAGTCAGGTGACACTAAAGCAGTCGTTCCTGAGGTGCTTCTTAAATTTTGGACCTCCTCAGTATTCTTGGGTGTATTATGTTCTTTATGAGTGTCCTATGGGCTATCAAGATCATATATCTCTATAGGGTTGGTGGGGATAAGGAGGTCAGCAGACCATTCCTTAGTGATCTCCTCAAGGTATTCTTCTGTAAGTTTATAATATGACTAGAGCTACTCTTTATGTTCATATTCTTGCACTGTAATGTATATGGAGTGTCAATATGCACTAAACTTCATCAGGAGTCAGAACCTTTTTAATGTGTTCAGATTCATGCGAGGCTCAACTTTGATGGATATCTTTAGCTGGAGGTAATATGTATGAAACACAACATTCGACTGCCATTGTTTGTTCATATCACTTGAATACCAAAGGGTGGCTAACTTCACAACAAGCGGTTCAAACGACTCTATGTATGGGAAGGTCACACCTTCCGACATCTCTTAGGAAAAAAATGCAATGAGGATCACGAGCCAGTTGAAATGAAATTCATAACCCTGATCCTGTGCTTCTCGATAGTCTAGTTCCAATTGGTTAACTAGGTACTTCACCAAGTTCGTCTGTAGGCCTTCCGTGCACTTCCCTACAAGGTCAATGACAAAGCTCGTGACATGTGTAGGTAGGTTCTTCCTTAATAAATTTCCAGCTATCAGTTGACATGCTAGGTGCACTGTGCCACTCTAGACGAAAGATACCTTTTAGCCTCTTGTGCCCTTCTCAACATCGCCATATGTATCTTTGATATTCTGTGACAGTGCGCAATCTGCGCCTTTTCCTAGATAAAACCCCTGTGGATCGGGTCCTTTCATACTCAGTCCTCTGATCCTGTGGATCAACATTGGGTCAAGTATAATACGACGATCTAGCCATAAGTAGTCTCCATGGTAACATGACGGTAGAATATTGACACATGCGTTGAATTCTTGGTGTCTTCAGAAGTGTGGGATATTCATGACATTAAACAGGGTGGACTACACGAGGTTCATCGTCCACGGCTAGGGAATTATCTTTGAATTATTCCCCTTTGTTCTAGTTAGGTAATTGTACGGGGTGAGCATACCATAGATCTTGTGATCTATGAGGTTGAAGCCATTGAACTTCAATGCTGTGATCTTATATTGCTCTGCTCGAACTACGTGTATCCCCTTCGGGAGGTACGCAGTGACCATGGTGTACTCAAAATCTCTTGGCACACTATCAGGATTCACCGCTCCAACCAGAGGTGGGATGTAATCAGGAAATATAGATGGGATCAGCTTCGCATTTTATAGATTGTCTTTATTCTTGGTTCTCTTTTTCGTTGATGGCCGGGATGGTCCAACTCCGTGAGAAGTCGACGAAGAGGTTTGCAATCCTCTCGTCGATGACGCTTGTATACCTACATACATCGACATTACTCGTTCAGTCATGAGGTCGATGAGAACTTCTTTGACAACTTTGTCTACAATGCTAAACTTGTCCAACATACATGCTCAGGGTTGGAAATCTCAGGTTTGAGGAGTAACTTAGACACTGCAATGGAATAGAGGACAATAGCAAAATGATCACTGTGTAAAATCAACGAGTCTACAAGCTCAGATTCATGGTTAGCAAAAGTATTCTTGGTTCATGGCACGATGGGATAAATAGATAACTTGGCAATAGATCTCTTGGAATGGGTGAGAATACTTCATTAACATTGTTTTGTCTGTTACGGTGTGGTCCAACAGTCTGGTGGTGAACCATAAATGCCTTTCTACCCATTCAGAGGGTCTGCCAAATAGTTATATTGTTCCTAATGGCTATATTGCTTCACTCTGGCGAAGTTCCATGTGGCGCTATTTTGTTATCCCGACGAAGCTCTAATTTTGCAAATTTTCCCTCTCTGAAGTTCCTTCTGGAACCTTCTATAACTTTTCAATCTTAACTCTCTTCTTACTTAACTTTCTGGCCTTCTTTCTAGTGAGCTTCGTCTCGGTATTCCTTTTCCATTTTGTTTCTTATCTGTGTTTGGCATAGTTACTTCGCATTGTTGAGATACTTTCTGAAGATTCAAGGGTGATACTTTTTCTTTATCTAGAATAGGTACTTCAATCTTTTGTGGGTCTTATAATGTTCTTGCATCTTCGACATCTAGGTCTCTAGTGTTAAATAGCTTTGATTTGTTATTTTTTTCTTCAATCAAGTGTGTGATCCTTCTAGTCATGAAATATTTTAACTCTTGCTTCTTATGCTCTAAGACTTCTTTTTCTTCCCTTCTAGCATGATCTCTTTCAATCCAAGGTTTTCCAAGCAACATAGTAAATGGAGCATTGTTCTCAAAAAATTTAACAATCTTGAAATTCTCCTTTGTCGAAGTCCCATTTGGTATTTGGGTGAGCTTTCCACATAGGTTTATCATCTTTCCTCTAAATATCCCTATTCCTCCCATTGAAGGAGTCATAGCAGGCCTCCCTCAAAGTTCCCAAGTTCTTTCTGTGATGATATTCACTTACGTTTCCTCATCTAGAACACAGTTTATGTCGAAGTCTCCTTTTCTTGATTCAATACATTCTTTTTCTTTGAATACCTATGATAAATTGATATGTCGGTTATCATTCAGGGTTTCTTTCATCTATAGCAATACTTTCTCTGATTATTTCTGGGGTTCTTCCATAATCGTAGTTTTTGGATCTGCCTTAGGGTTTTCTTTTATAATGTTCATTCCTTGAAGCTTAGAAATCATTATAGGGAAATCCAATACTTCATGGTCCATAGATTTGCAACAAAGACAACTAGGTCTTCTCCCAGGGCATTCCTTAGCAAGGTGTCCTCGTTTTCTACAACTGTAACAGAGGGTTAATCCTCTCTTTCTTTTAAATGATTCCAAACTCTTCCTATACTACATGCTAGGATCATAGTAGCTAACCTGCAAACATTTCTTTCTAGGATCCTACATCCACTTGTTAGTCCAAACATTCTTTCTATGCATAGGTATAACATATCTTTCACTATTCTTATCAAATCTACGCATGTCAAACGTTGTTTCATCTATTAGTGCCCTAGTTTTCAAGATAGGATAGAATCTATCAAACATACCTAGATCCATATTGTTGAAACCAAAATTTCCACTTATCTTACTTCTACAGAGCACAAAGATTTCATATCTTGAATTTTTCACTATTCTGACCTTTATCAAAGCATAAATCATTTAGATCTTACCTCTTTTCTTCATATCTAACCTCTTTTCTTGGCATAGAGATTCACATGTCAAGTGGAATGTTGTGCACTAGGGAAACATATCTACGCACGAAGAATTCACAGTTTCAGGTCGGATCTTTGCACAAAGCTTCTTCTTCCTCAGTTCCTAGAAATCACAGTTTCAGATCCCAACAACAGAACCATTTGTTGGCACAGGGGCAGACCTAGGGTTCAATGCTACAACAACACACCAAAAAAACTCTAACTACCGACCCTTTCAGCAACACCTACGAAACAGATGAAGTCTCACCTGAGGTAGAGGCAGGGGTGGTTGTAGGACTTAGGTATCTGCAACCTTAGCTCATACATAGTTATGTGATTGTAATACTTAACAGAGCACTTAACACTGATAGTTCATCAATATTTGACCACTATCTAGTCCGCAGATAAAATAGAGCATTACATCATTCATTCAGATATGATGTATCTAAGCACTTATCATAAGGAGGTAAATTAGATCTAGGATATTCAAGCACTAAGAACATTCACATAGTTGAGATCTAATATCCATATACATCGTTAGCACAAATCATAAACAAATCTACCTATCTATATCAAAGCGCTTAGCAAGTAAAGACATAAACACATCAACACATCGCACAAACCATAGAAACACAACATGTACATGGTTCACCCCCATCCTGGGGCTACGTCCACCAACTCTTCTTCTTTATTATCTTTGGTCAAGATTCTTACAGGCACATAACATCAAAATCCTACTCCGCAGAAGACAGGAGATATGCGTGCACTCTGCCAGATCCTCCTTCTTCGAGTTAGGGTACAAGACCAAGCCTTATTACAATTACTTGCATGTATCTCTACAAGTCTCACACAGTATGCACAAAGCATCTACAATCCATAGTTAGCACTTAGCCCAATATCACACACACACACACACACACACATATATATATATCTCCTTACATTTCCTAGACATCTATTTATACTTTACAAAATAGTTCTAAACATGGGTAAACCCATAGGCCGACATCCCCATACTCATTACATAATCCAAAATCCCAAGAAGGACCCAAAAAGAGGTCGAGATCCCGCAAACTCTGTTTCATCTTGCACTCCACCTTCGACAGGTTGTCGAAGTCCCAAAATAGGTCAAACTTGACCAAGGATCTCACAAAACTTGGTCAAGGTCCAACAGTATGAAGCACATAGTTATGTTTTTATTTAATATAAACACAAAACCATTGATTGAGAAGGAACAACCTTGATAGTAGTAGCCATGATGCAACTAGAGGAAATTGATGAGGAAGAGGGACTAATGGAAAGATTGAGTGTAGTGGAGCTGAGATGCATTAGTCTATAAAATAGGATGCTTGCACATAAATATTATTTATTATTGTAAACATAAATAACTACATCTACTACCATACCATGAATACATGAAACCATGTGACCATTAAAGAGGGTTGTAGAGTTGGTTGAGAAACTAATTAATATAGGAAGTTGACACTTGCATAGGGAAAAGGCTGATTGAACAAATGAGAGGGGATACTATGGAACCACCCATTCATATTTTGAATGGCACACCGCAGGTTACATCTGTGAGAAGTCACAAAGATCTCGAGGATATAGAGAATAAGACTAGAAGAGGAAAACATAAATAAAAATAAGAGAGTAGACGATAATGATGCACACACATAGAAGAGAACATAGAACATAGAGTAGAGGTTTGAATTTGTCGATTGATGAAAAATAAGGAAAGAGATGAGATTTTTGGAAGAAAATGGGAATCTTGTCTTAGTTGTTGATGATCACCCCAAATAAAGAAGACCTAGATTCCCAAACTTGAGTAATAGTGGGTTGCAACTTGGTGCTTACTGGATAGAAACCGACATGAGTAAGGGGAGGTCACCAAGTGACTGTTTAGAAAAGAAGGGGATCCCTTGTGGAGAGGAAATCTAGTTGAGAAACCACTTGGAAAACCTACAAAGACCCGAAGCTCGGTAGGGGTTGGAAAATTATGTTGCGTAAGAGGAGGAAGGAGAGTAACCTTCTAGGATAATCACAAACTAGGAACATTGATGAGTCAATTTCCTATGTGGTATCATTGCTTGGAACAGGGGTGGCATGTTGTAGGAAGTGACTCTACAACAAGGCCTAAGGTTGGGTGGAAATGGGTCCTCTCTTAGTCAGTTGGAATAGGAAAATCCCTTATCAGATAAGTGTTTATTTTCACTAAAAAATATTGTTCTTCGTATATATAAATGATTTTTTAGATGTCTTAACCTAAGAGAAACTTTGTTGTTTATAATCTACAATTTGAATGCATGTAATTTGAGATACATTGTAATGTTTATTATTTCTCTAATAATTGTGAAATGAGATAAGTATGAATTATTGTGTGCTTGAGCACTTAATATCCCTATAGGTAGAATCTGTAGATCCGTCAAGATATTTCTCCTTAAGTTTCTATGACTTGTAACGACATTAGAGTAGTCCAGAAACCTTGAAAATCTAGTCTCAATCCCTACAAAACTCGATAAATGACTACGTGCTAAAACAAAACATTATACATCCTTAAAGCCATGTGTTAATCAGTAGAGAATGACAACCTTAGATATGTAGAGATATGAACCATTGATTGAGGTAAGATGTTCAGAAAAGAAGTTTCATAGGGAACCCTAGAGTGATTGGGGAAAATATCCATACGATGAATCTAAAATGGACTATTCATAGTGGGGATTTTAGGGGGGAATCTCATGTGTTGTGGAAAATCCCCAAATGATAGACTCTGAAGTTGAGCATGTGTTGGTCGTAGATCTGGAAGAAGGTGAGTTAATCCTCAATAATTTATTATCGGGATTCCCACTTAATTGATTAAGAGGAAGAATAATGTTGGCGTTGACTATGAGCGTTAGTATGAAGACGTGTGTTGGAAGCCAATTGGTCGACATGAGGGAATGCAGGTCTAGCTGAAGTGAAGATGACCATTTTTTAGACTAAGTCAGAATGGTTTGAGGTACTCTTCGAAGTGTTTGGAGTATGACTATGAAGGAAGGAAGATCTATATTATAGTTCTACGAGGGGGATATATGCTAGGGTAGTTTTCGATCCTTTGTAAGTTCCATTTAGTTTAGGAGATGAATTTTTTACTCCATGAATGACGTGGCATGACAACAAGGAAACCATAGTGTCCTTAGGACTATAGATGTCAATCATTGATTGGTGGATGAGTTGAGTGTGGCCCAACTGGATATGAGTACTTTATACTACTGAACAGATCTCAATTTTTGCCTAGGGAGACCTTAAGTTCATCAAGTCCATCCATAGAGAAGATGAAATATTCCTTGATACTATGATTTCAAAGTAGTGAAACTGCCCCAACCTTTCGAACACCAAACAAATGGTATTAAAAGGAAATATTCTTTGATGTTGTGTGTGTTAGAGGTAAAATTTGAGAGAACTGGGAGAAGGCTTGAACGTTGACGACTATAGGCTTATGTGGAGTGAAGTTCCCCCATAGAAATTTAGTAGGTGCCACTTCAGTTCCATGTTTTCGCCACATCATATGGCACGAGTGATGGGGTATAACATGGATTTCATGTGGCGGTGAGATAGATATGGACCATGACAACGAAAAAACTTTGGAGGGCCATAACTTTCGATTTAGATCTTAATTTTGAGTGAAATTATAGTTGTTGGAAAACTCTTGACGAGTAGAGAATGTTATAACTGTCAAGAAGGAAATTTGAGATAGTTGAGAAAATAAAATATTATATCACCCCATCTCTTAGAAAGGACACTTAGGGGTCGGGTGTGTTACAGTTACAGAGGTTTCCAACAAGGTGAGATTTTTGGTTTCTAGGAAACTCTGTGAAACTGCATGCATTTCCTACGTGTATTTTTTCCCATCATAGTTTTACTTGATGAATGATAGTTCTTTGTTCTTTAAATATGCCAACAGTACATGTCTGTACTGTAGAAAAAAGTTAACCCACAATTCCTACCAAGGAAGTGATCTGATACAACTTGTAAGGTACTGGACATAATGTAATATGAAAAAACAAAACTATTGAACAAATACAAATGGAACATTAAAATATTGAGAATAGAAATACCAACGATAATACCTTTATTGAAATAATTTTTTTCACTTACCTCTTCTAAGGGGAATCCTCCAACAAAACAATGCTTTAGTACACTAAATCTTAAAACAAAGCTTCCTCATGCATCCTACTTTTATTTATACTAATGATATCTTCTAAAGAACATTATAGAGGAAGATCTTTTAAAAAGTGGAAGCTTCTATTAGGTTTGCTTACATTGACTTGTTCACTAGGGATGATTTTAGGGGCTAAATTTCGCTCATGGGCTAATTTTCCATGGTTTTTCCCAAAAAAAGATTCGTTATTCTAAAAATGATTTGCCCAAATTCTATCGGATAAAATTATTTTAACTTAAAAATCACCAAACTTTTATACAAACTATATAGAATCCTTAGAAATTTGAATATTAAATTACAAAGATAATGCCAAACATTTATAGTTGGCATATGGAGAAATAGCAAGATTCGCCAAGGTTTCTACATTTTAAAATAAATTTCCATCCTTAAAATCATCCCTGTTGTTCACATTTATTAAATAGACCTTATTAACTAATGTCGGTCTTTATTACATGGAAAATATATTATTGTATCTACGTGACGGGTTAGGGAGGTTAGGTCCCTAATAATTGAGGGGGGTGGTTAGGTCCCACATAATTTGTGAAAATTGATTGTTTACCAAGTGTAGTAGTCTATATTAAAATTAATTTTATACTTCGAGTGTTGGATTTTAAATTGCAAACATTTTTTAAATCATCTCCACATTTGATCTTTAAATAATTTACAGCTTAGTAGAATACAAGTAGTTGTGATGTGTAAAGTTAGAAAATTAGCTAGTATTTTGTTTACAAGGTGTCCTAGTGCAACAATGCATGGAAAATATGAAGTGAGTACAAAATCATCTAGAAAATCTTCTTAATTCAAATGTCAACCGATTTTCTAGGCTTTTATGATAGGATATTCAAGAATGTCCTATGCTTTTAGCTGACTTTGAAAACATTTTTTATGTGCTTGGAGCCAAAATTGAAAATTGATCTTATAACTAAAATTTGATGTGAATGTTGATGTATTATAAATTTTGAGGTTAAATTGAGAATCAATGTCATTGTTTTTTTGTTAGAACCAATATTTATGTTCCCTATCAGTCATTTATTTTAGAGACTTGATAACACCATTGCATGTCCAAAATTCACAATTTCCACTAGGGCAGGCCAACTTGTATTATTGAGCCAATCTTTCCTTTTTGTGCTATCATATTGTTAAAGAGGTTTTCTTTTGATATTTATTTCCTTTTTTATTATATTCACTCTACATGCCATTCCAAATTTCATTTTTTATAACCAATAATCTAATTTACATTTCTTAGGTCTAAGGTTATACCCACCATAGGTTTTTATGGTCTCATTTGTACCCAATAGTTGACATTTATGCTCAATGAGTGCTTTTGTTCCATGATTTGTGCCCTATACTTCAAATGCCTAATCTATGCCCAACATTTATTACAAATTCATGTATCCTTTATCTTTTTTATTAGAATACAAAAATATAATGGATAAAAGTGACATATATTTATTGGAAAGGGGTATTTTTGGGTACGAATAGATAATTAGAGAGGAAGTCTTGCATCAAATGTGATGTATAAATATTATTATACATTTGTATTTATTAATGGATATAATTATGTGCACTCCTATTAAGGAACATCCTATAACTAACTTAAAAAATCCCTTCATAATCGATGAGTCAGTAATAAAGAATCCATAATAAAGGTTGTATAAAAACATTAATAGAAATGGTTGTTACGATCAAAACATATAGGAACTTTGTGGTGGAATATCCTAACAAATGATAGAGGGATATGAAAGAGTGTACAAAACCCTAACAAACACAAACATTGATGCTTGCAACATTGATTAAAGGAGGAAAAAATTATGTTTCTTTTTAAAAACATGTAAAGTGAGTATATTACAGTTTAATTAATATATTTTCCTATTATTATATGTGGTTTTATACTTTATCAAAATAAATTCCAAGACTTTATAAGGTTTTATAATTTAGTGAAAGATTCACTAAAATTTATAATTCAGTGACAGATTCCTCGTGACTTTACAATATTATATAATGAAATGAAAGATTCACAAAAAAAATTACATACACAGGTACATATATATATATATATATATAGCCTTCATATTTTTCTATGAAACATGAGGATTCACCCATTTATTATACATATAAATTTAGGAGGGGATCTTAAAAATTTCCCTTCCTAGGATCCAAAATTGACATTCCATGAAACCAACTATATTTTGTAGGATTTATAGAAAGGAATATTTCCTAGTTAACTAATGGGGTCCATACCCTTTGGTGATAAAACATGTGGCCACATAGCCTATTGGTGTAAATTGTGTTGTTAAACTCCTTTCGGTAGAAAATAAATTTTATAAAAATATTGTTGCAGGATTCCAAAGAATAGTGATCCCTCGACTTGTACCTCTTGCATTGAGTGATACATATTGTCGATTCTTACATATATTTGGATGAATAGTATCTAGGGTGGATTTAGAAATTTTTGTTTCTTGTAACATGACAATATCACGAGATTCAATACATACATTACGTAAGTTTCTTTACGTTCTCTTACTATTGATTCCTCTAATATTCCAGGAGTCAATATTCATTGAAAAATTTAGGAGGGTGAGGGATTGTAGGAGTCCCTAATTGAAATATTCTAGAATGAGTTGACCAAGATATATCCATTTTCCCGTAGCAATTGCAAATTCGACTCGTGCTCTTTGCATTTGTCATCGTTAGTTTTTTTCTTCATAAGTTTCAATTTACTAGTATGAACTCCAATAGCTAGGTTAGATCCTTGAGGTTGGTTGTTTGTTTTGGGGATATCATCCTCTTATGGAGGGATGGATGAAAATACTAAATATGTTTCATTGGGATTAACTTCATATCTTATATATGGCATAAATCAACATTTCCCTATAGATCTACACCTTCTAGATCCATACCTTTTGCATCCAAGTCATTGTCGTCCTCCCCATCTGTACCCATGGTCGCATCCTCCTTGGTTGAGGGCCCCGAAGGGATTTATGAGGTTTTCTATGGCTTGGGTTCCTTGAGAGTAAGAATGGGGTTTGAAGATCTGTGGGATATTTTGAAAAATTGGCAGTGAGAGGATGCTCGAGAGAGGATCTAAGGATCTCATAATGATTTTTAGTAGAAGTAGATTTGAGAGGGCCAACTTGAGTGGGTTTTTCCCAAATCTATGTTTACCTGCTATCTTGATGAAACCCTCCTATCTTTCTCAATTTCAGTCTTGGTTGGTCTACAAAGGTCGTTAAGAAGGAAATCCATGAAGAGACGCCCATGCTCATGATATTTTTGACAGTCCCAATAACTAAGATAGATTGATTATGGAGAGTGACCAAAATAGTCATATAGATACATATTCATGCATAGGAGGTGTACCTCCCCTATTAAGTGGATTATATAGATTTGACAAAGTTTCCGAACATATTTCCTATGTAATACAAAATCTCCCCATCCTAGTATTCATGGGAAAATCAATAGAGATGGACCCAAATAGGGGCATATGTAAAGTTTCCTTTTCTGGATTAAATTTTTCTGACCTATGATAGAGATGGAGTCCCATCAAGCAAACAAAGTTTCCCAATGTATTTCCTATGCAAGGAAAACTCTCCTCATCCTAGTATTCATGGGAAAATGAATAGAGATGGACCCAAATATGGGCATATGTAAATGATACAGGCTCCTTCCCTTCGGGGTCCCACCGACCTCCTGGTCATGGGATCATTCAATCCCCTCGAGCTGCTATAGCTCTTTGGTCCCTACTAGAACCCCACAAAAAAATATTCACAGGTCCTTTTATGAAACTCGCCCTGTGAGAACAAGCACCAAGCTCGAGCTTCACCTCCACGTGACCACGAGATGTGACCGTACACCTACACAAAATGTGTTTTGGGACTTCGCGTATAAGGACTTCGACGTATGAACCACCCTTGACTCTCCAACTCCCGATAGTTGATTCTTGATGAGGGATAAGCACTGGAATAGCTCCCATCGTATCCCTTCTCCATGTGACCACTGTCTATGANCATGTTTCACGTATCGACGATGTGAAGGATTCGATTCCTTGTTCTTCAAACTCTCGATCCTTGAACTGCGACAGGGCTTAGCTCGTGTTAGATTCTTCCTTTAGTTCCTCCACTAAAACGTCTGATATTTCCTTCACCTAGATCAATGGTTAAGGTTTTCCTGCGATCCGACGGTTTAGATATTCTCGCGAGTCTTGACCTCACGAGTCCTCGAATCTTCCCCTTTGAATTTTTTCAGTAGCAAGTCAGCAAAATGTTGAACTCTCTCCACACGTCCCTCCAAAATGGATGGTCCTGATGACGTCAGGACAACCAAAGGATGTGATTCTTTCACAAGTCTACACTTCGCGAACTCTCCCGATTCAGTTCTTTGACATCTTCTCCCTTCGATTCACCGAATTGATGACTCGTGGCCACATGCCTTCCTTGAAAATGGATGGTCCTAATGAGTTTAGAATGATCAATGACTATGCTCTCTTCACCATGATCAATGATTGTGCTCTTTTCGCCATGATCAATGGTTGTTATCTTTTCAGAATGATCAACAACCATGATATTTTCGCAAGTTTGCACTTCATGAATTCTTCCGGTTGATTTCTTTGACTGCTTCCCTCTATGAGTCAGCGAAATGATGATCGGCTATCATGCGTCCTTTGGTGATGGATGGTCCTGATGATTTTGGGACTTGTCTCGTGCACCTTCCCCCGGATCCAACGGTTGTTGGTGCACATGCCAGATCTGACGGTGTGGGTCTGATTCCTCCTGCACTCACCTCTCGCTGTCTGGACGTGGATTTATACGGTCCAGATCTTCTCCTCGCATCTTATCTGATGGTTGTTGTGCTCTCCCTTATGATCTTTTGTGCCTTTTTCCTGGCCTTGGAAGATTTCAACACTTATAATATTTTGATCTTTTCCTTTCCTGCGAATCCAATTTCTGGATCTCGTGAACACTTTATGAAAGTGGTATCCCTTCTGAGATTCGTCCCTTGAAATTTTTTCGGTCTCCCACGCACACCTTGCATTCTGGGGATTTCAAAAATCTCAGTTCGAAGGATTTTCTTGAAAAGAAAATGCTTCTCACCCACTTGGCGTTATTCACTCTTGTTCTTCAAAACTTGTGGGTTTCTTAACACTATGCACACTTTTCACCTGGTCTAAGTTTCTTTGAATCTCCCTCTGAACTTCTCTGAGTCAATCCTGGCTCATTCGACGCACTCCTTACGTTCGCGATGCACACCTTCCATATAAGTATTCGAAGAGAAACGATTGAAACTCATCCAGTTTCGTCACAACTTCATACAATCAACTTCTCGACTTCTCATACATGAAAATGAATTTATAACAAGTCATACACACAGAATAAAACTCATTCAATCTCATGAGAAAATGAACATAGTCCACAAATTTGGGACAAATTTTTGTCTGTTCTATTCATTCATGAAAAAAAAAAGAAAATTACATAGTGTTTCTGTTATTCTACTCTGCTCTACTATGTTATGATATGTTTCAATACAATACTGAAAAACCTATCTAAGGATTGGCTCTGTGAGCTCTCTCGTTCTGTTCTGAAATCCATCGTTTCATATTTTAAAACTCCTACCTAATATATTATATTACATTAGCTACATGTTGCTTCCAAATAGAGTCAACACTCCATATCTGCAGTTCTTACAGTCCTTAGAGACTTTACAAACAAGTTACATTTCAAAAAAATATCTCAACAACCCAATTAAATTCCAAGTTAAATGATTGACTAGAAATTATGTCCATGCTGATATGTCCTCTGTTTTCGTCCATGTGTGCGTTGTTGTCTTTGAAGGCAATGCTCCCCTCCATGTGTGCGTTGCTGTATTTGAAGGAAATGCTCTTGCAACATACTCCTTTGGTTAAAAAATATTTCATGGACTCCTATCCATGAGCTCCTGTACTGTCCTTACATGTTTCAAAATATTAGGTTCTATGACCCGACTTGCATCTTCCATTGGATGATCTTTCCACTTCACTAAGTACTCAGGATATTTCTTTCGCCCGGTTTTCTTTCCATCCCTTTGTTCAATAATTTTTTCCATCTAAGGTTTTTCTGTTATGGGGAGTTGCTCTTTCCAGTGAATTTCTTTCTGATCATCTAATTCTCCTGCTTCATCTCTCCTATAAGGATACAGATCTACAACATTGAATATCAGAGATATCCTAACATTGTCTGTCAACCCAATATCATAACCATTGCCTCCGAATTTTTTGAGAATCCTGCATGGTCCTATCTTCTTCATCTTTAACTTGTTGTATGTTCACATTGGAAACCTCTCTTTTCTCAAATGAGCTAAAAATTCATCTCCAACTTAGAATTGAACTTATATTCTCTTTTGATCAACTTTTCTCTTGTATTTTTGGTTGTTGTCCTATAGTTGTTCTCTAACTTTGTCATGGAGTTTCTGCATTTTTGTTGCAA
>SNQJ01S0148750.1:0-23523 GCA_010110895.2 Picea sitchensis
TCTGTCGACTGAAGAAATATTTTTATGGCCTCAAGCAAGCCCCGAGGGCATGGTATGCCAAGATATAATCCTACCTATTGTCACAGAAATTTGTTCATTGTAATTCAAACCCAAACGTTTTCATGCTCAGGATGAATGATTCACTTATACTCAATGTTTTATATGTTGATGATTTGTTTATCACTGGTTGCTCGACTTCAATGATTATTACGGTCAAGACGATTCTGCATGACATGTTCCTGATGAAGGACATGGGTTCGCTACATTTATTCCTTGTTCTGGAGATCATTCAGGATGCATAAGACCTCAAAATTTCTTAAGTCAAATATGCATGACATATCGTTGAGATATTCCACATGAAAAAGTGCAAGTCTACCCTGACTCCTTTCCTATCAAGAATCAAACTTGAGGATGGTGGGGACACTTCACTGGTGGATAGCACATTATACAAAAAATTAATGGGGAGATTTTTTTATCTCACACTCTCTAGACAAGACCTCTCCTATGTAGTCATATAAGTCTCGCATTCATGCAAGAGATGCATGAGATACATTGGAAGGTTGAAAAGTGTATCCTTTGATACATACAGGGAACCATCACCTTTGGGATTCACTATGTAGAAGACTCTGCATTGAAACTCATCAGGTTAACTTATTTTGAGTAGGTTGGTAAAAACATTGATCACAAGTCCACATATGGTTACTCACTTAGTCTTGGTTTCAGGCCCATCTGTTGGTTGAGCAAGAAGCAGGATGTTATTTCTCTATCTTTAGTTGATGCAAAGTAAAATAGGGGTAGTTAACATAACCATTCAGGCTATGTGGCTACAATATTTTCTTACTAAGTTGGGCATTTAGTTTCATCGACATATCGTCATCTCGTCTAACAACCAGAGAACTTTGAAGTTATGCATAGATCTAGTTCAGAGGTAGTGGATGAATCACATCAAGATCCACATGCACTACATCTGAGACTTAGTACACGAGAGGATCATCAACCTACAGTTTTTTCCTTCAGTAGAACAAACTGCAACATATTCAATGAGAGCTTCACTGAGCATAAGTTCCATTCTCTGCGCAATCGTCTTGGATTGAAGGACACAGTTTCCTAATAACTGTTAGTTATTTTTTTTATACATTGTACCTTTAGAGGGGGTTTTTCCCATGAGTTTTTCCCTCTTTCCTTGTTTATTTCAGTGTGTCTTTTGTTTTCGGGTACCTAACATGGCCTTGTTGTCAGGACCCATTATTTATTTTTTCCATAGTGATGTTCAAGGAGGGTGTTGGAGATACTTTACACACACCTAGTGTTTCTTTTTCCTAAGGTTTTACGTATGTTTATTAGTCATTATTCAGTCTCATATAGTTCTAGGAGAATATTATCTTCAGTTCACACTTCAATTGTATTAGTTGAGTGAACTCTTGATGCCACATTGGTTCCATAACCATGCATGATTGGGATCATCAATCCTAATGCATATTTTCCTTGGGATTATCACTAGACTGACACATTACCCTCACTTCACTCTATTTTAGTTAGTTAATTGAAGACTGAGTCGATAGTTATCTTACACTAAGTGAAATTTAACTCCTGTAACTTTCAGTGTCTATCCAGATCACTCTAGACCACCACTATGGCGCATTGGATTATCTTCCAGTGGAAATTAGTTGAGTTATACTAAGTATATCATGTGTAATTATCATTCATTCATTTAGTTAATAATATTTTTTTATTCCCTCTCTCTCTCTCTCCCTCTGTCTCTTTCTCTCTCGCTTCTGTGTTTTCTCAATTTTCTGGGAACTATGTTTGTCCTTTTCTATATAGATATTATTTGTGCAATTTCATCCACATTTACATGGTATCAGAGATGATGGATTGCTAGGAAAAAGACACATTATACTCTTTTTGCAGGTATCGAAGATTGAAGCCAACGAGAAAATAGAATTTCCAAAACAATTGATTCTTACACTGTACAATTTATTTTCATGGAATGACAAGATGGTAATTCATGTTCGAAGAAAAGGATTATACATGTTAACCATGGAAATAGAGACTAAACCTACATCATCCATAGAAAAATCCAAGTATATGAATCAGATGGATGAAGCATATAGAACTATTTGCAGTCTCATTTCTCCTGAGCTCCTCCTTCACATATCCTCCTGTAAAACCCCCATTGAAGTCTAGACCACCATGGAAGGAATTTTCGGAAAAAAGGAAGAGATGAGGGGACATATACTCGAGGTGGAATTGTAACAACCCTTCCATAAGGGAAACAAACGATGTAATTTTTTTTTCCTTAATGTTAGGTTAATGGAATCATCATGACATGATTATAACATCACAAAATCAATACGACAACATAAAAAGGAATTACCATCTACATGTCATCTAAATAAATGATGATACTAGGCCAACACATTAATATTATAACCACGACACATGCTCAACACAAAATATAAATAACGATGTAGTTTAGCGCATCACAACCAACTAAAGCATAAAACAAATAATGATCAACGAGACACTGAAAATTAAATTAACTACACCCCCAACCTATCCTGCATGGTTAGAATCTCTAAGACACATAAGCAATGCTCAATCCCATGATTCATCCGATTGAATTTGACCACTTCAAAGTTTAACAACTAAAATAAATCCTCTCATCCAAGGATCTAACAAATCAATATTTTATGATCTACTTAAAAATACCATTTTGAGTCTAAGAATTCTACTAGTGTCTTAACAACTTTCATCAAAACTCATCACCCTACTTAATAATATTTCCACCATTCGACCTTTAAAAATTTATAGGCATAGGTGTTGATTTTCATTATTCAAAATTCAAATGCCTAAGAAACTAAGGATCTGAATAATTTTTCTTTTAAATGCCAAAAAAATATCAATCAATTCAACACTTATGATTATATTAATAAACTCATTGATTTATTATCATTTAATAATTCTTTTTACTAATTACTTTATTAAATATATCCAAGTTGATAATATTTATTTCCAATCCTAAGGACTCTAAAGACTCCTTCCAAAATTTTATTTAGGAGATTTAATTTAAATTCTTCTTCCATAAAAGATTATTTATTTAGTTTATTAATTCACTCTAGACATCCTTAAATCATTTTCCTTCCATTCTAAGTGTATTTAGTCGATCCTTTGAGGTGTCCACATAAAGGGTTTCTAATTAGAACTTATATAAGAGAAAATTTTATTATTGAAAAAGGTTTAAAGCATCCTTTACAAATCCAATATAGTTTACTATTCCTAAGGATAGTAATATGTTCAGAACAATAAAATCAACACAACAATGATGTTATTCAAAATCTTATGTATCATTTCTAACACATTGAACTCCATCCATTACAAGTTTTAGTTTACTCAAACTTAAATTCTGTAAACAAACTTCCTATTTGAGGGAAGATTATCTTGGAGCTCTATGGAATATTTCAAGTATGAATTTGTTATTAATCGGGCTATAATAATCCAATTGTATCCTTCCTTGCTTAACATATTCTCAGTTCATAACAAACTATTTATTTAAGGGATAGATAACACCAATCAATTTTAGTTACATTTTTATATGAATATTCCAGGCGCAGTTGAAGTGTCAAGTTACATTATCATCAATAGAGAAGAAAACACAATTGATAATTGTATAACAACGCTACGACACGTTGTAGTGTTGAATTAGAGATTGAAAATAATCTTTATAGTGATTATGTCAAATCCTATTTGATAGTATAATATTATTGTAATGACACTATTGTCTTATAATACCGGTCTACATAGGAATGCTTCCCTTTTAGGTTGCTTGCCAGCTCCTTCCTAATTACATATATAATTTGGAGCTGCTATTATATATGTCATTATGCAATTTTGAGAGATCGATTCTTTTCTCAATTATTTGAGAGAATAATTACATATATAATTCATGCAAATATTGACCTTGTCAACTCGTATTGGTCGGGAGCTTACTGTCAAGAAAAGTAAGGCATGCACTATCAGTTCAAAAGATAGATGCACCGCACCAGAACAAAACCCGGCAAGAGTATATGTAACGAGCTATCCCGATTAAAGGAAGCCAACTAAGTTTCTTCCATCTGGGACCAGCAACCGCACATCTCCAATCAGTAAACAACACATCTTTGCATCTCACCGCTCATCCCGAACCCCACAATTCATCCTCCACGTTTTACTCCTAGATAAAGTGTAGTTCTGATAAAGTGTAGTTCTCACTAATTATTGAAACTCACAACAATTATTCAATTCATCCATGAAAGTATCAGACTACGGATTTAGATATATTGTGCATCAACTTAAATAAGCACCAAATCTGGATTAAAATGAAATTACACAGAGACCCTCTAAATTTCAAGTTTCAACAATGCAATTTAAAAATAGATCCCACTCAAGTTCAAATAAGCTACAACAACTAAATTTCGGTGATAGTTATGGTCTTAACTTCAAGTTTACCATTTAAATTTATGGAGACTTTAACAATCTAAAATATAATGTAAAATATGGTTTTCAACGACCATACAATTCTAAGAGATTCGATCTGCATTTCACTTGAAGGTACTAAAACAAAATTTAAGATTCGGGGATGATAATTTAGTTGACACCATTAAAAATATTTCTCTATTTCCAAGTAGTGGATTAATATAGTAGCTACCAACTTCTTTGTCTAAAATAATGATTGAATATAAAGGATATCGTGAGAATGAAATAAAGATAATTCACAACAAACGAAATCACAACAAGAAATTCGCAGAGATCTGAAGCAATGAAGAGAATATCGTTGATGTTCATTAAGGTAGAGGTTGAGGTAATGGCTGAGGTATAGGGTGAGGACTCCATGAAAACACAAGAAAGGGGCAACACACAAACGCTGAGAAAAACGGACAAATTAAAAAAATGAAATATAGAGAGTAAAATCGACATTAAACACAGAGCAATGAATATAAATTTTTGTTGTGCAAGCAATAGATTGGCTGGGAAAAATAAAACAAATTGCAGAGTTTAAGTAGGGAATAAATGCTCACGAGAGGATTCCTTGCTGCGCAGAGAAAGGATCCCACAGTTATTATCCATGCACATGAAAGCGGGGCATTTGAATATAAATCCTTAACACCAGAGTGAAAGACATCTAATTCGGCTCCTGATCGACTGCTCAGGTACGGACTAACAACTTAAAGGATAAGGGACAAAAGATAAAAACACAAATTCTCCTTGTATTAAACACCATAAAAAAATGCAGAGAAGTCATTTACATTCATAGTTTGGGTTCTCCATTAGATATAAAATGAAAAGTACAGTGAGAATAAGGCTGGGATGTTGGGCTCATCAAAACAAATTCGCAGAAATATAAAATGAAATATTGGGATAGTATTACACAGAATGAAACATAAAATTTAGCACAATAGAAGTACCTTAATTGAAGGCGCGGGAAAAAAATTAAACTACCATTCAATATAAACATACACATGTGTACCATAGCCAAATGTGAATTCTTTGAAGTCATTGTACTACGCGAGCTATGTCTAGTTCTCGCTTCCTAACCGATGTGACCTCATGGGTACCTCCCAGCTAACTCTACGGGTACTCTTCTCCCCCCCCGAGACCCCTGCGCCAAAAAGGGGCCACACAAACAATACCAGAGAATTCTAGCACTCATCTCACCCCCTATGTTCTAGCTACCACTTGTCACTCGAGATGGGTATCCCAACTCCCACAAGAGAAAGTTCAATCAAGATGAAATTTCAACAGCGTAACGTTACACAAGCTAGATTTGATCCAAAATCCTCCTTTGCCATCCCTTTTATAGAGTTTCATATTCATTAGTTTCCCAAACCCTCATTAGATTCCTTTTTCATTTATTTAATTAGGAAAAACCTCCCCCGTACACATGTCACCCGATCCCCTAGTTGTACCAGAAAATCAATTTTATTAATTAATTAAATTTGTCTAATTCCCTCACCAACCTAAAATCATTCCTAAAAACACTCCTTTGTGTCCCATTATTCCCTTACAATTCTTAAATGACTTACGCCTTACTTAATTCCTAGTTGAGTTCATAGTAGAAAGTTGCAACGGCTAGATTCCTTATTAAGTTAGGCATTCCCCTTTTTCCTTAAGTTTCCCATTTTTCTTTAAGTTTCCCTTTTTCTTTCAGTTTCCCATTTTTCTTTAAGTTTCCCTTTTTCTTTCAGTTTCCCTTTTCCTTTTTTTAACTAGTTTCAGAATTAACAAGTTTAAACAAACAACCATTTAATCTTTTTATTAATTTAATCCTCCGTTATAATTTTTTTTACTTTAATAATTAAAGTTTGAATTTCTCTTATTAGTTATAAAAGAACCTTTAGTTATGAAAAGAACCTTAGTGAATTAAATTTTATAAAAATAACCTTAGGGAATTAAGATTTCCACTTTAATCCAGTTATATGTCTAACTAGTTTACTTTTGTTCTAAGGTTCTTCTTAGACCTAGGCTTTCAATTCACTAGGCTTGGTGAAAGTTCTTAAGGAAAAATTAGTCATTAGACTTTACTTATCACATCATTCATTTTAAAGCCAATCAGGTTCTAAGGAGGCATAGTTTTATAGGCACTAGGTTTATTTAGTTACCAGTTAAAATCATGACATGCCCTTCAGGATGCACTACGTGATCCAAGGGTGCCATTCACCCCCTTCTGTTTTATTTGAATGACATGCCCTTCAAGAAGAACTACATGCTCCAAGGGTGCCACTCGCCTCTTTCTTTTTTATTTACGTGACATGCCCTTAAAGACGCACTATGTGCTCCAAGTGTTTCACTCATCTCTTTACTGAATTTGGTAGACATCAAACCCCTGGAGTCAATACTCCATCAAGTGATCTTGTGGGATACTAAGGGCCTCTAAGGAATAAGTACCATGCCTTAGTTCACACCCCTTAGAATAATCGTGAGCGACTGTCACAGTCTTCGATCACAACATCGTGGGTGTGATCTAACTAGGTAATCATTAACCTATAGTTCTATCCATGGTGGGAGTGTTAGTAGGTTGTGGTAGGGATATTGACACACCTCTCCCTCAATGTCTTTGTTTGTCATGCGCAATCCCTCCACTCCAAATGTAAGTCTGGTTGACAAGATATCGCCAGCCTGCATTCATCAATGAATCATGTCAGCAATAATAATCAATCATCATAACATCTAATCATATGTACATATTTCACATCAACAACATTCAAACCTAACAGAGGAGACCACTCCACGATGAAATCCAGTCCAAAGGGGTTTCATTGACTTTCCTCTGCATCCTCAACATTCGAGGAGTCCTTCACACTCAAAGAACCAGGTCAATAACACCTATGTGTAAAATACACAAAACAATAACATATCATCAAATCCACAATATCTCATAATCATGATCAAAACAATAATGAGTATAATACGACCACTTGCATGAAGTGTTCTCAAAAAATAAACTCTCTTAGTGTGTATGAGGATGTTACATACACCACTCTTGTTTTAAAAATTCATCTGAAGTTTAGGTATATAAGTGTTGAAGTAAGAAGGGTGTATCCTTAATTATCATAAGTATATCTATCAAACAAAATGGAAATTTTGATGCATATCATATGTGTCCTCAGTGCGTTGAGTGTGGTTATAGTTGTCCTATTGGAACTTGACCTGATCTATTGCTCGACATCGTGTCTATTGAATGAAATGATCTGGGATGTGGATTAGCTTCTGTGAGCACACCTCATCAGATACACAAGGAACTCATGCTAACAACATGTGTGGGATCACTAACACAATGTCTCAAAAGAGATACATGAAAACATTGTACATATGCCTCAAAGAATCAATGAGGCCCTGGTTGATGAGCCACAAGACCCTTCCCTTTCATAATCTTGAAAGGTCCACGAACCTAGGAGATATTTAGCACCCTTTCCAAATTTGATGAAATTCTTATGTGGTTTCACCCACAAGAAGACTTCGATCACCAACCAACTTCTGATTAGGTACGATGTATCGACATGAATATTTTGTCCTACGATCCCTTGATCCTTTGTCTTATTGTTTGCATTTGACATTCCATTTCTTAGATCACTTCAAGTCCTACCAGGACCCTATCCTAAATTCAATCCCAACTCACTTAGAAGTCGACATGGTCTCCCATAGAAACATGAAAGGTACCATATTAATTCCATTGCTTTGATAACTATTGTTATATGAAAATTCTACCAATGGAAAATTCTTCCCAATGCTTATGTTGGTCCATCCGGTGCATGCATAACATGTCCTCCTAGATTTGGTTTGTTCTTTCATTCAGTTCTGCTCACCACGTTTCGGGGTGACATAGATACTAAAGGAGGATTGGGTTCCCAAGGCCTCTTGGAAACTAGTCCAAAATCATCAATGTAAACATCAGATCCTCTATCTAATACCTTAATCCTCTTAGGGCATCGTGAAACCTCACAATCTCAGCGATGGAAATATAGCTATGTATGGTGCCTGATACATGGTACACATAAGAATAAAATGATCACTCTTTGTCGGTGTATGGATTACCACAAAAATCGAGGTCATGTCTCCTTGTGGTCAGTAATCCAACAATGAAATCCATTAAAATGACCCCCAATTTCGATTAAGATAGCGTTGTAACTATAGTAATCACGTGGGATGTTTATGTTCATCTAAACCCTCTTTGAAATTCTAGACATTTTTCTATGTAGTTGACTATGTCTTCCTTCATTCATTTCTAAAAGATTAAGGGTTTCAGGTCTGCTCTCATCTTCATGACTTCAGGATGAGCCATATACACCCTAAGCTATGAGCCTCGTTTAGGATCAAACTCCTAAACTTGTCATTGGGTTGGGTGGTATGTAAATTCGATTTTTTAAATCTCAATTATTCATCGTCGTCTAGTGTATTTCCTTCAAATATTGAACACCATCATTTGTGTTTTGTTCGATAAATTCCTTGACCTCTTTATATCAAACATCGTCATGCTTTAAAGTTAGAATGACAATGTGGAATTAGTTTGAAGAGGCATCATAAATAATAATATTGGTCGTAACTCAATACATCAATACTCGCTCATTATTCCTTTAAGTAAATGAAATCCTCAAAATTATACCCTTCAGAAATTCGATAGCGTCGTTTTTCAGCATTCAAGGCTGCTTTAGCGTGAAGAGATGTGTTGTGGTCAGTAGTGGTTCATTTTAGTTCAAATTTCCATCAAATCAGGTAGTTTATCCAAACTCTCAAGGCATATACAATGTTGCTTAACTCAATGCGTGTGTCACATGGTTCTCTCATGCCTTCTCAGCGTTCTGGATAATAGCGATCCTTTCAGCAGTCTTGCATCAAAGGCTGTTCCTAAGCCTTCCTTGAATTACATCGGTGCATACCAAAGTTCACATCATGTCGGGGACCTTTAGTATCCATGTTGTTGTCAACATATCGCCGAATAACCGAGATTACATTACGCTCATTTCGGTCCAAAACAAACTTCTTCTTCATCTTTGCAATTCCGGGTGATAGGATTTTTATGTTGAAAAACCAACCCTCAATAGATGATGGAGTAATATCCCTCTAAACCCCGTGAGCTACACTTGAGGGGACATTTTTCATTGTAGGCCATTCCATAATAGCCTGCGACCTTTGATGGATCGGGAAATACTCTCGGAGATGACATGGCCTAAGTGGTGAATCTTCGATTGATAAACAATCATTTGGACAATTTCCATTACAATTTGTTCTCTTGTAGACAATATAGTACCATGTGCAAGTGCTTGACATGCTCCTCCATCATCAGAGTAGAATCAAAATATCATCCAATCAACTTGGACTGAACTTATCCAAGTATTCACCGAAGCCTTAGTTCATCAAACTCATAAATGTTGTTGAATTGCCGTCGGGTCAAGGATAAAACAATGAAACTCATATTATTACTCATATTAAAGGAGGTCTTAGGGATGTCATCCTCTTTGATATGTAGCGGTATTTTCGATCTCAAGTCGATCTTTGAAAACATTGTCGGACCTTTCATCTGATCAAACATGTCCATCAATCCTTGGGAAACATATATTGATTCTTGATCATTACCTTGTTCAATTGATGATACTGTCAGAGTCTCAACGACCCATCATTCTTTTGTATAAAAATAACAGGTGCACCCCACTGCGACACATTAGGACGTAACAGTCCTAGGTCCAACAACTCCTTAGGTTTCACTTTTCAGCTCTACTCCTTCGGGGGTTGACGTAGATGAAATTATTGCTATAGGTTTGCTCGATTTAGGTCTATGGTAAATTCTGATTCCCTCAGGCATCATCCTAGGTAAATCCTTAGGTAAGGCGTGCGCCAAGCTCTCACACCACGAGGAAGGTTTTATAGACCTTCCACTACTCCCTTCGTACAATGCAGGATCACATAAAGGCCATCCCTTGTTCATGCTCTTCCATAGATGCAAGGAAGATATGAACCTCAAAGAAACTCCCTAGTTCTGACCTAAAATCGTAGCGTGTTTTGTCCCTCATCATCGATCAGACTCAACAAATCTTACATTCAAAGTATCGCGTCAATGTTATTTCAACGGTCCATACTAATCCGACAATGTAAGACCCTAAGGTTGTGAGTAATACCGGTTGGACCTAGTGACAAGCTCTTGGGGTGGGCTGCATCAGTAACCTTTCCCCTAACCTTTGTTTTGGCTCCCAAAGCCATTTCTACAAAGATAAACTTGTCATGTTAGACTACCTTTACCTTAATAATTCTTAGATTTTCACCAGATATGAAACTCTCGGTAGCACAACGATATATCAAAATACTAAAGAGTGCGGTCAGCGATGGTGCCCGACTTATTGAGCAGTTGGTTGGTGCTCTTCGATGTTATTCGATTGCCATATGAATCAATGGGCGTACTGATATCCCATGGTGGTGGGTTCGACTAATCCATATGCTCTAGTCCTCTCCAGGCATTCCGCGATTGGTAATGTGGCTCTCCATGTGTCAAGCATCCATTCTTCGGTACATAACTTCTGGTACTTGAAGTTATCGGCTCATCGACCTAGAACCCTAGTCTGTTATGCTGAGAGCAGGTCTAAACTGTTGTTGTTGCGGTCGGCGTTGTTGTTGGTGTTGTGGTCCACGATAAGGAGTTCGTTGATGAGGCATTGGTCGAGGTGTGGTTAAAGTGGATCCTCTTTGGAAACCAAGATATCTTGGTGAATGTCTAGATAGTGTCTAATGTTGATGCGCACCAGATGACATGTCCCGGTAGTCTTGCTAGAGTTCTTCTACGAAGACCCGATAAGCTCATCCTCTACTATGAGGCCCTTTTGGACAACATCATGAGGTTTGAGGGATCACAATCCTAACCTTTGCATGAATGTTGACGATAGAATCAATCAAAACCTATTGACCTTAAGTTTCGCAGTATTCAGGTGTGCAGTATACCGAAGCATCTTCGTAAAACAAGACTTGTACTTGGTCACCATCACGACTACCTTGTTGTAAGGCATTGAAATCGTTGAGATGACTCTTAATGAATTCCTTAGATAAATACCTCTCCCAAAGCGTTCCTAGAACAATTCCCATGACGCGTCTTGATGACCATGTTCAATTGTGGCAACAACGTCTTCCACCATAGAAGGAAGCGCTCCCCATTTAGTTGAAATACCTTCATGCGGACCTTCATGTTGGAATTATAGTTGTGAAGTGAAAATAAAATCACCATATTATCCAACCATTACTTCGGTGTTTGCTGGCGGTCAGGGGCGCAAAGGCTTTCAAGAGAAATTGACCTTCGAGTTCTCGATGAATGCTAAAAGTACCGACTAGAGCACCCAATGGACCCATGGGAGATTATTAGATGCCACAGCCTCATCTCTATCCAAGCGATCGTCCGATTGCCTCGAAGCATCCTTTGGAAGGACCTCATCAACCCAACAGCATTGCCCACAGTTATTTGTTCCTTCCCGACAACCTCTTTGTCTCCCTAGGGGTTAGATCCCTTGAGTGGATCCCACTGGGAGGCATTGTGCCTCCTCCCCTAACACCTCGTAAGTCTTCCTCCGCGATGTCCTCTATATGATTACCTACATGAATACAAGTCAACATAATTAGAGGCATTATAATCAATTATCAAATCAACAAAATCCACAGTGATCCCAAGCACCAAATTGAACCCGCTTTTATACCTTATGTAACAACCCCTCCTTTATAGCAACAAACAAGAAATGTACATTTTTTCTTTTAATGTTAGGGTAATGGAATCATCATAACATGATTATAACATCACAAAATAAACACATCAACAAAAAGGCATTACCATCTACGATCATCTAAATAAGTAATCTGAGACCAACTGCAATTAACTACACGCCCAACCTATCACGCATCGTTAGAACACACATGGGACGTAAGCAATGTAGAAGCCGGATTCATCTGATTGAATTTGACCACTCAAGGTGTTAGGGCTTGCGACTTTTCTGAGGCACATGGAAATATCTAATTCCCTTAACCAAAATTCTATTCTAAAATCAAGACTAAACTTCGAACTTTAACAACTAAAAATAAATCCTTTGATCCAAGGATCTAACAAATCAAGAGTTTATGATCTACTTAAAAATACCATTTTGAGTCTAATAATTCTACTAGTGTCTTAACAACTTCAACAAAACTCATCACCCTACTTAATAATATTGGCACCATGGGCCTTTAAATTTCACGGATGTAGGTGTTGATTTGCGTGTCAAAATTCAAATGCACATTAAAAAAAATAAGGATCACGAATAGAATTTTCTTTTAAAGTACAAAAGAATATTAATCAATTAAGCACTTATGATTATATTAATAAACTCATTGATGTGTAATCATTTAAGAATTATTTTTACTAGTTACTTTATTAAATATATCGAGGTTGACAATATTTATTTCCAATCATAAGGACTCTAAAGACTCCTTCAAAAATTTTATTTAGGAGACTTAATTTAAATTCTTCTTCCATGAAATATTGATTATTTATTATGTAGTTCATTAATTCACTCTAGACATCCTTAAATGATTTTCCTCCCATTCTAAGTGTATTTACTAGTTCCTTTGACGTGTCCACATAAAGGGTTTCTAATTAGAACTTATATAATAGAAATTTTATTATTGAAAAAGGTTTAAAGCTTCCTTTACAAATCCAAATTAGATTACTATTCCTAAGGATAGTAATATGTTCAGAATAATAAAATCAACGCAGCAATGATTTTATTCAAAATCCTACGTATCATTCCTAACACAATGAACGCCATCCATTACAAGTTTTAGTTTATCTTAAACTTAAATTGTGTAAACAAACTTCCTATTTGAGGGAAGATTATCTTGGCGCTCTATGGAATATTTCATGTATTAATTTGTTATTAATAAGCTTATAATGGAATATTTCATGTATTAATTTGTTATTAATAAGCTTATAATAATCCAATTGTTTCCTTCCTTTTTTAATGCATGCTCAGTTCATAACAAACTATTTATTTAAGGGATAGATAACACTAGTCAATTCCATTTACATTGTTATGTGAATATTCCACGCCCAATTGAAGTGTAGAGTTACACTATCATCAATAGAGAAGAAAACTCAAGTTATAATTGTACAACAATGCTACAACACACTGTAGTGCCGAATTAGAGATGGCAGATAATATCTATAGTGATTATGTCAACTCCGATTTGATAGTATAATATTATTACAACAACACTATTCTCTTATAATCTCGGTCTACAATCCGTTAAAGTGTAGTTCTGATAAAGAGTACTTGTCATTAGTCATTGAAACTCACAACAAATATTCACGTCATCCATGAAAATATCAGACTACATATTTTAGATATCCTGTGCATCAACGTAAACAAACACCAAATTCAGATTAAAATGAAATTACACAGAGACCCTCAAAATTTCAAGTTTCAACAATGCAATATAAAAATAGAGCCCACTCAAGTTCAAATAAGGTACAACAACTAAATTTCGGCGACCATTATGGTCTTAACTTCGAGTTTACCAATTAAATGTATGGAGACTTTAACAATCTAAAATATAATGTAAAATATGGTTGTCAATGACCATACAATTCTAAGATCTTCGATCTGCATTTATCTTGAAGGTGCCCAAATGAAATTTAAAATTATTTAGTTGACAACATTATAAATTTTTCTCTATTTCTAAGTAGTGGAATAATATAGCAGCTACCAAGTTCTCTATATGAGATTATGATTGAATATAAAGGATATCGCAGGAATAAAGTAAAAATAATTCACAGCAAATGAAATCATAGCAACAAATTCGCAGAGATCTGAAGCAACGCAGAGAATATCGTTGTTGTTCACTAAGGTAAAGGATGATGTAAAAGATGAGGTACAGGTCGAGGAATCCATGCAAATGAAAGAAAGGGGCAATAGAAAAATGCTGAGAAAAACGAGCAAATTAAAAAAACAAAATGCCGAGAGTAAAAGCGACATTAAACGTAGAACAAGGAAGATAAATTTTCATTGTGTAAGTAATGGATTGGATGGGAAAAATAAAATGAATTTCATAGGTTAAGGAGGGAATAAATGCCCAGGAGAGGATTTCTTGTTGCGCAGAGAAAGGATCCTACATTTATTATCCATGCACAGGAAACTAGGGTATTTGAATCTAATTCCTTAACATCGTAGTGAAAGATAGTCAATTCGTCTCCTCGGTGACTCATCAGGCACAGACTAATAACTTAAAGGATAAGGGACAAAAGATAAAAATAGAAATTCTCCTTGTATTAAACACTATAAAAAATCACAGAGAAGCCATTTACATTCATAGTTTTGGTTCACCATTGGATATCAAATCAAAGGTACAGTGAGAATAAGGCTAGGATAACTTTGAATTCTCTAATCATAAAACATTCGGCTCATCAAGACAAATTCCCTGAAAGATAAATGCTCAGGAGAGGATTCCTTGTTGGGCAGAAAAAAGATCCTACAATTATTATCCATGCACAGAAAAGTAGGGCATTTGAATCTAAATCCTTAACAGTGGAGTGAAAGACAGTCAATTCGGCTCTTGGATGACTACTCAAGCACAGACTAATAACTTAAAGGATAAGGGACAAAAGATAAAAACACAAGTTTTCCTCGTCTTAAACACCATAAAAAAAACACAGAGAAGTTATTTACATTTAGAGTTTGGGTTCACCATTGGATATCAAATGAAAGGTACAATGAGCATAAGGCTGGGATAACTTTGAATTCTCTCAGCATAAAACGTTGGGCTCATGAAGACAAATTTGCTGAAAGATAAAATGAAATCTCGGGATATTATTTCATAGAATAAACCATAAACTTTAACACAATAGAAGTACATTAACTGAAGGCACAGGAACATAATTAAACTACCATTCAATACAAACATACAAATGTGTACCATAGCCAAATGTGAATTCTCCAAAGTTGTTATCCCACGTGTGCTCTATTCATCTCCCGCTTTCCAACTGATGTGACCTCACCAGTACCTCCCAGCCAACGCTAGGGGTACTCTTCTTCCCTCTGATCCCCCCGAGTCACAAATGCGACACACACAAAATACTAGAGTGATAACACCTAGCTCTCCTCGCAAGGTTGAGCTACCACTCGTCACCTGATATGGGCATCTCAACTCCCACAAGAGAAAGTTCAGTGAAGATGAAATTTCAGCAGTGTAACGTTACGCAAGCCATATCTGATCCAAACTCCTCCTCTGTCTTCCCTTTTATAGAGCTTCTCAGTCATTAGTTTCCCAAACCCTCATTAGATTCCATTTTCATTTATTTAATTAGGGAAAACCTCCCTCGTACACATGTCACTCGATCCCCTAGTTGCACCAAAAAATCAATTTTATTAATTAAATAAAATGGTCTAATTCCCTCACCCACCTAAAAGAGTTCCTAAAAATGCTCATCGGTGTCCCATTATTCCCTTACAATTCTTAAATGACTTATGATTTACTTAATTCCTAGTTGAGTTCATAAATAGAAAGTTCCAAAGGCTAGATTCCTTACCAAGTTAGACATTCCCCTTTTTCTTTAAGTTTCTCTTTTCCTTATTTTTAACTAGTTTCAGAATTAGCAAGTTTAGACAAACAACCATTTACTCTTTTTATGAATTTAATCCTCCATTATAATTTTTGTTACTTTAATAATTAAAGTTTGAATTTTTCTTATTAGTTATAAAAGAACCTTTAGTGAATTGAAATTTTATAAAAATAACCTTAGTGAATTAAATTTTATAAAAGGAACCTTAGGTAATTAAAATTTCAACTTTAATCCAGTTATATGTCTAGTTAGTTTTTTTTGTTCTAAGGTTCTATTCAGACATAGGTGTTCAATTCACTAAGCTTGGCAACAGTTCTTAAGGGAAAAATAGTCATTAAACTTTACTGATCACATCATTCATTTTAAGGCCGACCAAGTCCTACAGAGGCATAGTTTTCTAGGAACTAGGTTTATTTACTTACCAATTAAAATCGTGACGTGCCCTTCAATACGCACTACATGCTTCAAGGGTGCCACTCACCTCCTTCTATTTTATTTGTTCAACGTGATTTTCAAGACACACTACTTGGTCCAAGGGTGTCACTCGCCTCTTTTTGTTTTCTTTGCATGATGTTCCCTTCAAGACGCACTATGTGATCCAAGGGTGCCACTCACCTCTTAACTGAATTTGGTAGATGTCAAACCCCTGGAGTCAATACTCCCTCAGGTGATATTGTGGGGGACTAAGGGACTTTAAGGAATAAGGACGCTACCTTATTGTGTGCCTGTTAGAATCATCATGAGCGACTGTCACAGTCTTCCCTCATGGTATTGCGGGTCTTCTCGAACTAGTTAATCATTAACCTACAATTCGAGCCACGACGAGAGTGCTAGTAACATGTGGTAGGGTTGTTGCCACACCTCTCCCTCAATGTCTTTTTTTTTCATGCATGGCCCCTCTACTCCAAATGTGAGTATGTTCGGAAATCTAGTCAATAGCAGCTATCTATGTAAATACACCAAAATAACATATCATCAAATCCACAATATCTCATAATCATAATCAAAACAACCAATAATATAATAACCTGTATCACTTGCATGCAAGTGTCCTCAAATAATAAGTCCGCTCAATGCATGCAAGAGTGGGATGTTAATCTTCGACAATCTCCAATATTTTTGTACCAAATATAAGGATTTGTTTTCGCAACTCGAGGCTTGTGGGGTTGATAAATCTAAGGAGGAGAAACAAATGGTTCTTACCATTCTTTCCAAAATTGGTCTGGATTACTCATTTTTTGTATCCACATTTCATTTAGTTAGGCTCACCTCTGGGGCTACCTAGAAAATGCCTTCTCTTGAGGCCTTTACCAAGTATATGATGCAAGAGCAGACCATGCTCATCAATATGGGAAAAATCAAAGTATCAAAGGAGCATGCATTTGTTGTGTAAGATGGTAGTAGTCACCAAAATCAGAAATTTAAAAACCAAGACAAAATGAAGGAACATGAAAATCCAAATAAAGAAGGGTACTCAAAACCCTTCAAGAATTCCTTCGGATCCAAAGGTGGAAAGGGAATAAAAGGAGAGAAATTCACTTATTGCCAACAAGGATTCCATCCAAAATCCACATACATGCAATCAAAGATATATCAAATTGCACAAATACTTCAACGAAACAACCTTGGATATTGCATCCCCGAGGGTGTCTAGAAGAAGAATCCAAAAGATCGAAACCCTAAGAAAGGTAATTCTACCCTTGATTTGATTTCCATTAAATTCTCTCCTAATGCTTGGATTGTAGATTCAGTTCATCACACCACATGAAATTCAAAAAATAAGTCTACTATTAATTTGGTATATGCAAAGGTCCTCCTATTCTGATGGGGGATGAGTCTCTAATTGAGGTCACCATCAAAGAAAGATTTGAACTCGCAAATAGAAGCTTCAAGAATGTGTTAAAATTTCCCAAATTTTCTATCAATATTCTCTTTGTGTATCATCTGAAAAAGTTTGGCACTAGAAAGAGAGTAATATTCACACCTGATGATATGGATATCTATGCCATGCAAACAAATTCCAAAGTTGGTGCTAGTGAGGTAAATCACCAATCCAAAAGCTACACATTTTCTCAATTTATTGAACCAGATTATGCATTACTCCTTACACATGTTGATGAATGAAATTGGATATGGAATGAAAGGTTTGGGAATTTAAATTTCAAAAACATGCAACAACATAGCAATCATGGAATAGTTTAAGGTCTACCTGACATCCACTTCTCCAAAGGAATTTGTGAGGGACGTGTTCTTGGAAAACACTGTGAAGAGAAATTAGACAAAGGAAAGACTTAGAAGGCCTCCTCTCCTTTGGAACTAATCCACAATAATCTCAGGGGCCCTTTTCCACATCCATCAATCAGTAAATCAAGGTACATGCTCATTTTTGTTGATGATTTCTCACACCATACTTGAACTTTCTTTCTTAGGAAAAATACGAATTATTTTAGAATCTCAAAGATTTCAAAGACCTTGTTGAGACACAGTCATGAAAGAAGATGAGATTCCTCCAAATAGATAATGTGGGGGAGTATGTCAGCCATGATATACAAACTATTTTTCTTGAGGCCCAGATTCAGTTGCAACACATGGTTCCTTATACTCCACAACAAAATGAAATTTCTCAGTGGAAAAATAGATCCCTAGAAGAGATGGAATATTTCATGTTGCATGCAAATTAACTTCCACAATGATTATGGTATGAAGCACTTAATTATGGAACCTACATCCAAAATGTATATCCCCATAGATCTGTCAAGGATAAGACCCCCTATGAGGCTTGGAGCGACCTCAAAATGGAAGTGAACCACTTCTATATATTCGGTTCTCATACATGTTCAAGGATTACCTCTCAGAAGAGGAAGGGGGGATGTTATTTATCTATATTTAGATGATGCAGAGTAAACATGATGCAGACCCCCTTCTCTCTTCAGGGTCGCACGACCTCCTGGTCTAGGATCGATCAAGAAACAGAGTCTAATTGACTCTCTAGGTCTCTGATAGACCCCAAAACTCACTCACACAGGTCATTTCTCCAAAGATGCAGGTCATATGACACCCGCATATCCTCTGCTAAGCATTGTTCAAACCTCAATGCCAAACGAGCGCTAGCTCTTCTCTTGTTAAGCCCTTTCCTTTACATGACCACACCTGTGACCACGCACATGATCAAAAAGCATGTTGTGACTTCATGTATTGGGTATTCGCATGTGAGTTACCCCAACTCTCCCGACCTCTGAAATATCGGCAGGAGCCTAGCAAGTGCTAGCCCCTCTATTCTCCTTCACCGATATGCCCTTTCGCTATGACCGCAAGACAATATTTTGAGCGTGTCATGATTTCGTGTATCAATAATTCTTGATGGGATTCACCTCCTTCCTCCCAAGGCCCGAACTCTTAATATATCCCTAGGAAGCCAATGGTCCAGATCTCTCCTTGATCCGAAGACTCAAATCAAATTGAAAAATTGTATTTCGTGAGTTCCCAGAACTCCTACTTCCGATTTTCTGAGTTGTGAACTCCTGACAAGACTAGATCTATGGTTCAACTCCCTCCTCTAATCAACAACTGTGATCAAACTGCAATTTCACAATTCACGAGTTCTTATAACTTTGCCTTTGAATTCTCTGATTCATGAGTCAACGAAACTCTGATCTCTCTCCATGTGTCCCCCTTGATGGATGGTTCTGATGATTTTAGAATTTCGTAACCCCACTCCATGTGTGTAGTTTCAAATATTATCATTAGTGAACTTTACCTTGATCGGACGACTACTATTATTTTGTGCTCAGACTGAATGAATGAACTCTTTCCCCCTTTATGTTTGGTCCTCGTTGTATGGATGCTGACCAGATGGTCCAAATATTTATTCGTGATCTTAGGCTTTCTTCATACTTAGAAGATTTTCAAAGGATTCAAAGGCTTAAACCCTTTTCCTTCCTGCGAGTTTGTTTCTTGGATATCATCCACACTTATGAAAATCATTATTCCTTATGAGCTTGGTCTCGTGAAGACTTTGAATTCCCATGCACTCCTTGCGTTTCATGGATTTCGATAACTCAAATCAGAAGGATTTCTCGAAGATAAATTCCTCTTTCCCTCCTGGCGTTCTCCTTTTCTAGTTCTTCAACTTCTTGCAAAGTCCTTTTGACACTTATTCGAATATCATATCTAAGCCCTCCTTGCACCAAATCTTTACGCAAGGTTCGAATTTTGGCAGACAACTGTGCACACCTTGCACTAGTCTCTTTGCACTCCTTGCAAAGGGAAGTTCTATGTTATTTGTTCTGAGCTTTGGAACCAAAACAGATTCTGCCAATGCATTCATTTCATTATGTGTGCACACCTTGCACCACTCGACATAAGAGAAAAATTTGAAACTTATCCTAACATTCATAGTTCCATCTACTCATAATTAAATCCATTCATTCATTCATGAAAACATAATAATAGAGAATTGCAAAACAATGTCCACACCATGCATTGGATCAATTTTCCTCTATTATATTCATAAGTGAAAATGGCTACAACTGAAATCAAAACAAAACCTGAAAAACTTAGTAATCTCTTATTAACATGCAGTTATCTACTCTGCAACCAACCTCATTCAGGCGTACAAAACCTCTATTTATCCCATAGGGCTCTTAGGGTTCCCCCTGACTACTTTTCTACATCAAAACCTAACCTACAACTATCTTATTCCAGTCGGATTCGAGAGTCGGAGTGGAAACTCCCACTTCGATCGTGATTTCTCAAGCGTGCCTCAAAATATTTTTTTGGCATTGAGTTAAGGTGTACATTAAAATATTTGTTGTGATTGTCAGCACTGAGATTCTTTATAGGCTCCCAGACACTGATAGGTCCTTCTCTATCTATTTCCACTTGCATCACATCTCACTTGAAATCTATTTTCAAAATTCGGCAAGACCATAATAGTTCGTTATGTTATTTTCTCCTTTAGTATATTGAAGCTCCTCTCATCTTCCTCTATCCATTTAAAAGACTTGTGATTCTTCTTCACTATATCAATCATTGGTACACAAATTCCACTGAAGTCTCTGATGAAATTCCTATCGAATCTTGCTAATCCATGGAAGCTCCTTACCTCAAACATAATATTCGGTGACAACCATTCTTTGATTGCTTTCACCTTCTCTGGATCCATATTCAGTTCATTAGAAGAGAACACAAAACCCAAGTAAATGAGTTATGTCTTCATAAAAGAGGACTTCTATGGATTTATCAACAACTTCTCCTACTATAGTCTCCTCATAACTAGTGTTAGGTTCCTAAAATGCTCCTATTTATTCCTGCTAAAAAATAGTATATCATCAAGATATACAACCACAAACTTGCCAATGAAATGTTTCAGTATTTCATTTATCAGCCTCATAAAAGTACTTGCAGTGTTTGTTAAGCCAAATGGCATAACAAGTCCCTCGTATGAACCTTCATTTGTCTTAAAGTATTTCTTCCATTCATCACCTTCTTGTAAGTTTTAAACCTGTGAAGTAAAGCAATGCATATAGATTCTTAAGAAAAACATAATTTCTTCAATAGCTCATACACAAAGTACACTGAGATTTTATACCGAAAACCCTCAACCGGGAAAACCTTTCTTATATTCATTATCTCGAATTTCACCATTCACCATACAATATATACAATGTTTTTAGGTATTTCGTAGATATCAAAACCCTAATCCCTTAATCCAAGATTAATTTAGAAACCCGCTAAAAATAGCAAAAACCACCCAAAAACAAATTCTGGGGCACTGCCCTGAATGCTGCGCGTAAACAGGGGGGGCATACCTACCCCCCCTGGGAGACCCATAGGAAAGCGCTTGACGCACACAACATAAAGAGAACTACTAAAGGGATTTTCAAATGCAGTTGTCGAATCTAATGCTCCTACACACACATGCAAAGAATATAACACATGCCCAACATTCTCTCACTTGTTGTTTTATTTGCATCCAGGGGTCCAGGGGATTATATAGTCAACAATATAGGGAAGCAATGCCCATTGTTACTCTACACTAGGAGAACTGTTATGTTCTCATAGACCTTTTCAATGGATCTGCAACATTCTTCAAAGTGTCAACCTTTTCCAGCAACACCTTATTTTCCTCAATCATGTCTCTCACAAAGTGATACTGAACATCAATATGATTTGTCTTCGAATGATAAGTTGGGTTCTTTGCCAGGAATATTGCACTCTCACTGTCACAATCTAATCTCACCACTTGTTTTACCAACCCAATACCTGAACACAATCTTTGTAACCATACTGCTTCCTTTCTTGCATGAGTGGCTGCCATGTATTCAGCTTCTGTAGTTGAGAGTGCCACTACAGACTGTCTTTTGCTCATCCAACTGATTTCTCCTCAAAATAAGTTAAACACATACCCACTTGTAGATATTCTGCAATCCAGATCTCCATCCCAGTCTTCATCAACAAAGCCATGTATGTCCACCACTCTGTCCAATCCCGGTCTTCCTTGGTAGCACAATCCATAACTGGTAGTGCCACGAAGATACTTGAAGACCCTCTTCACTGGTGTCCAATGTTCCTTCCCTGGTTTTGACATATACCTTCTCAAAACTCTCACTGCATGTGCAATGTCTGGTCTACTACAAACCATTGCATACATCAAACTGTCAACTGTACTGGCATACAGAACATGGGACATGTCCTCTTCTTCTTCACATGTCTTGGGACACTGATCTGCAGATAACTTTACACCTATAGTAATAGGAACCTTGACCGGTTACTTCCATGCATATTAAACCTCTGCAATATCATCTCAACATATTTTCTTTGATTCAACCAGAGTTTCGTGTTTGCATAATATCTTTTAATCTCCATTCCCAGAATGAAGTTAGCAACACCAAGATCCTTCATGTCAAATTTGGAGGATAGATGCAATTTCACCTCCTTGATAACATCCATGTTATTTCCTACCAACAACATGTCATCAACATACAACACTAAATAAATGAAGTGATTACCAACCTTCTTGGAATATATACAGTGATCATCCCTTCTTCTTACAAATTCCAATCCAAGGATGTATGTGTCAAACTTTTGGTACCACATCCTAGGTGATTGATTCAAACCATATAGTGACTTCTTTAGCTTACAGACCATCTCTTTCTTTCCCTTCACTACAAAGCCTTTTGGATGCTTCATGTAGATTTCTTCATTACATCCCCATGTAGGAATTTTGTCTTCACATGCATCTGTTCCACTTCAAGATCAAAAGAAACAAAAATAGATAAAAGAAATCTAATAGAACTTAACTTAGTAACAGGAGAAAAAATCTCACCAAATTCAATTCCCTCTACCTGGGAATAACCTTTTGCTACTAACCGAGCTTTGTATTTCTCCACTTTACCTTGTGCATTAAACTTCTTCTTAAACAACCA
>SNQJ01S0148750.1:23533-38511 GCA_010110895.2 Picea sitchensis
AGGTCAATAGGTTTTTGATTGGACTTAATGTCAACATTCATGCAAAGGTTAGGATTATGATGCCTCAAACCTTTCATGATGTTGTTAAGAAGTCTCTCATAGTAGAGGATGAGCTTATCAGCGGGGTTCAGAGAAGAACTCTAGCAAGACCAATGGGACATGCATCTTTTGGTGCACAATAGCATCAGACACTATCTAGACATTCACTAGGATACTGTGGCTTCCAAAGAGGATCCACTTTAACTACACCTCAGTGACCAATGCCTCATCAATAGACTCCTTATCGAGGACCACAACACCAACAACAACGTCGACCGCAACAACAACAGTTTAGACCTGTTCAACAGAATAGACTAGGGTTCTAGGTCGATGAGCCGATAGCTTCAAGTACCAGAAGTTCTGTACCGAAGAAAGGGTGTTGTACATGTGGAGAGCCACATTACCACCGTGAATGCCCAATGGAGAGGACTAGAGCATATGGATTAGTCGGACCCACTACCGTGGGATATTTGGGCATGGCCCATTGGATTCATGTAGCAATGAATAACCATCAGGAAGAGAACCAGTCAACTGTGCTCAATAAGTCAAGTACTATCGTTGACCAGACCCTTAGTATTTTTGTAGATCCATGTGCTACAGAGAGTTTCATTTATCGTACAATGATAAAAATAAATAAGGTAAAGGTAGTTGAACATGACAAGTTTATCTTTGTAGAAATGGCTTTGGGAGCCAAACAAAAGGTTGGTGGGAAGGTTACGGGATGTAGCCTTACCCTAAGAGAGTTTGTCACTAGGTCCAACCTGTACATCACAACCTTAGGGTCTTATGATGTCGTGATTGGTATGGACTTGTTGGAATAACATGATGCGATACTTGACTATAAGATGAAACAGTTGATCTTGATCAATGACGAGGGACAAACACGCATGATTCTAGGTAGAAACTAGGGAGTCCCCATAAGGTTCACCTCTTCCTTGCATCTATGGAAGAGCGGGAACACGGGATGTATTCTTTATGTGATCCTTGCATTAAATGATAAGGGAGTAGTGGAAGGTCTATAAAACCTTCCGGTGGTGTGAGAGTTTGCAGACGTCTGCCCTAAGGAGTTACCTGGGATGACGCCTGAGAGGGAATTGTAATTTACCATAGACCTAAAATCGGGGAGCAAACCTATAGCAATAATGACTTATCGGATGTCAACCCCGGAGTTACAGGAGTTGAAAATGAAACTGAAGGAGTTTTTGGACCTAGGACTTATACGCCCAAGTGTGTCACCATGGCGTGCACCTATGATATTTATACAAAAGAATGATGGGTCTTTGAGACTCTGCATTGAGTATCATCAATTGAACAAGGTAATGATCAAGAATCAATATATGTTTCCAAGGATTGATGATATGTTTGATCAGATGAAAGGTCCGACAATGTTTTCAAAGATCGAGTTGAGATCAGAGTATCACCAGTTACATATCAAAGATGATGACATCCCTAAGACCTCCTTTAATATGAGGTTGGGACATTATGAGTTTATTGTTTTATCCTTTGGACTGACTAACACCCAACAAATATTTATGAGTTTGATGAACGGGGTGTTTCGAGAATACTTGGATAAGTTCGTCCAAGTGTTGATTGATGATATTTTGATTTTTTCTCGGATGATGGAGGAGAATGTCGAGCACTTGCGCATGGTACTACAGTGTCTACAAGAGAACAAATTGTAATGGAAATTGTCCAAATGATTGTTTTATCAATCGAAGATTCACTACTTAGGGCATGTCATCTCTGGAGAGGGTTTCCCCATGGATCCATCAAAGGTCGAGGCTATTATGGAATGGCCTACATCGACAAATGTCCCCGAAGTGTGTAGCTTCATGGGTTTAGAGGGATATTATCGACGATTCATTGAGGGTTTTTTGAAGATAGAAAATCCTATCACGGAATTGCAAAAGATGAAGAAGAAGTTTGTTTGGACCGAGAAATGAGCGGAATAATTCTGGAGGCTCAAGGATATGTTGACAACAACATGGATACTAAAGGTCCCTGACATGGACGTGAACTTCTTGGTATGCACTGATGCATCCAAGGAAGGCTTAGGAACAATCTTGATGCAAGACTGTCGAGTGATCGCTTACATCTCGAGAACGTTGAGAAGGCACAAGGAGAACTATGTGACACACGATTGGAGTTGTTAGTCATTGTATATGCCTTGAGAGTTTGGATAAACTACCTGATTTGATGGAAATTTGAACTAAAAATGAACCACTACGGACTACAACACATCTTTACGCAAAGCAGCTTGAATGCGTGAAAATGACGTTGGTCGGAATTTCTTAGCGGGTATAATTTTGAGATTACTTACTTAAAGGGAACAATGAGAAGAGTGGTTGATGCATTGAGTTGGAGACCACACATATTTATGGTGATGCCTCTTCAAACGAATCTACATGAAAATATTCTAACTTTACAGCATGACGATGTTTGATATAAAGAGGTCAAGGAATTTATCGAACAAAACACAATGATGGTACCAATATTTGAAGGAAATACACTAGACGACGATGAATAATTGAGATTTAAAAATCGAATTTACATACCACCCAACGACGAGTTGAGGAGTTTGATCCTAAATGAGGCTCATAGCGTAGTGTATATGGCTCATCCTGGAGTCATGAAGATGAGAGCAGACCTGAAACCCTTAATCTTTTAGAAATGAATGACGAAAGACATAGTCAACTACATAGAAAAATGTCTAGAATGTCAGTAGGTTTAGGATGAACATAAACATCCGACAGGATTACTATAGTTACACGTTATTCCAGAATCGAAATTGGGGGTCATTTTAATGGATTTCATTGTTGGATTTCCATTGACGACAAGGAGACATGACTCGATTTTTGTGGTAATCGACACTCTGACAAAGAGTGATCATTTTATTCTTATGTGTACGATGTATCAGGCACCTGAGATAGCTACATATTTCATCAGTGAGATTGTGAGGTTTCATGGCGTTCCTAAGAGGATTATATTAGATAGAGGATCGATGTTTACATGATGATTTTGGACTAGTTTCCAAGAGGCCTTGGGAACCCAACTTAACTTTAGTATCGCATGTCACCCGGGAACAGAGGAGCAGACCGAATGAACAAACCAAATCTTGGAAGACATGTTGCGTATGTACGTGATGGACCAACATAAGCATTGGGAAGAATTCTTTCCATTGGTAGAATTTTCATATAACAATAGTTATCAAAGCACAATTAATATGGCACCTTTCATGTTTCTTTATGGGAGACCATGTCAGACGCCTATGAGTTGGGATCGGCTTGAGGATAGGGTCCTGGTGGGACTGGAAGTGATCCCAAAAATGGAATATCAAATGCAAACAATAAGACAAAGGATCAAGGGATCACAGGAGAGACAAAATATCTATGTCGATGCGCATCGTGTCGACCGTAGTTATAGGGTTGGTGATCGAGTCTTCTTGTGGGTGAAACCACATAAGAATTCGATCAAATTTGGAAAGGGTGCTAAAATATCTCCTAGGTTAGTGGGACCTTTCTAGATTATGGAAAGGAAGGGTCTTGTGGCCTATCAACTAGCCTTGCTTGATTCTTTGAGGCATATGCACGATGGTTTTCATGTATCTGTTTTGAGACATTGTGTTAGTGATCCTACACATGTTATTGACATGAGTACCTTGCAGGTATCTGATGAGGGTGTGCTCATGGTGAATCCAATCCACATCCTAGATCATTTCATTCAATAGACACGATGTCGAGCAATAGATCAGGTCAAGGTCCAGTGGGACAACTATAGTCCACACTCAACGACCTGGGAGGACACATATGATATGCATCAAAAATTTCCATTTTTGTTTGATAGATATACTTATGATACTATGATACACTTTACTTCAACACTTATATACTCTGAAACTTCAGGATGAATTTTAAAAGAAGAGTGGGTGTATGTAACATCCCTCTCTTGCGCACACTAAGAGAGCTTATTCTTTGAGAACACTTGCGTGCAAGTGGTCAGGGTTATTATACTATTGGTTGTTTTGATTATGATTATGAGATATTGTGGATTTGATGATATGTTATTGTTTTGTATTTACATATATAGGTGTTATTGACTGGGTTCTCTTGAGTGTGAAGGACTCTGAATGTTGAGGATGCAGAGGAGTCAATGAAACCCCTTGGACTTCGGATCGAGTCAGGGAGTGGTCTGTTAGGTTTGAATGTTGTTGATGTGAAATATGTACATATGATTAGATGTTATGATGATTGATTATTATTGCTGACATGATTCATTGATGAATGCAGGCTGGCGATATCTTGTCAACCAGACTTACATTTGGAGTGGAGGGATTGTGCATGACAAACAAAGACATTGAGGGAGAGGTGTGTCAATATCCCTACCACAACCTACTAACACTCCCACCATGGATAGAACTATAGGTTAATGATTACCTAGTTAGATCACACCCACGATGTTGTGATCGAAGACTGTGACAGTCGCTCACGATTATTCTAAGGGGTGTGAACTAAGGCATGGTACTTATTCCTTAGAGGCCCTTAGTATCCCACAAGATCACTTGATGGAGTATTGACTCCAGGGGTTTGATGTCTACCAAATTCAGTAAAGAGATGAGTGAAACACTTGGAGCACATAGTGCGTCTTTAAGGGCATGTCACGTAAATAAAAAAGAAAGAGGCGAGTGGCACCCTTGGAGCATGTAGTTCTTCTTGAAGGGCATGTCATTCAAATAAAACAGAAGGGGGTGAATGGCACCCTTGGATCACGTAGTGCATCCTGAAGGGCATGTCATGATTTTAACTGGTAACTAAATAAACCTAGTGCCTATAAAACTATGCCTCCTTAGAACCTGATTGGCTTTAAAATGAATGATGTGATAAGTAAAGTCTAATGACTAATTTTTCCTTAAGAACTTTCACCAAGCCTAGTGAATTGAAAGCCTAGGTCTAAGAAGAACCTTAGAACAAAAGTAAACTAGTTAGACATATAACTGGATTAAAGTGGAAATCTTAATTCCCTAAGGTTATTTTTATAAAATTTAATTCACTAAGGTTCTTTTCATAACTAAAGGTTCTTTTATAACTAATAAGAGAAATTCAAACTTTAATTATTAAAGTAAAAAAAATTATAACGGAGGATTAAATTAATAAAAAGATTAAATGGTTGTTTGTTTAAACTTGTTAATTCTGAAACTAGTTAAAAAAAGGAAAAGGGAAACTGAAAGAAAAAGGGAAACTTAAAGAAAAATGGGAAACTGAAAGAAAAAGGGAAACTTAAAGAAAAATGGGAAACTTAAGGAAAAAGGGGAATGCCTAACTTAATAAGGAATCTAGCCGTTGCAACTTTCTACTATGAACTCAACTAGGAATTAAGTAAGGCGTAAGTCATTTAAGAATTGTAAGGGAATAATGGGACACAAAGGAGTGTTTTTAGGAATGATTTTAGGTTGGTGAGGGAATTAGACAAATTTAATTAATTAATAAAATTGATTTTCTGGTACAACTAGGGGATCGGGTGACATGTGTACGGGGGAGGTTTTTCCTAATTAAATAAATGAAAAAGGAATCTAATGAGGGTTTGGGAAACTAATGAATATGAAACTCTATAAAAGGGATGACAAAGGAGGATTTTGGATCAAATCTAGCTTGTGTAACGTTACGCTGTTGAAATTTCATCTTGATTAAACTTTCTCTTGTGGGAGTTGGGATACCCATCTCGAGTGACAAGTGGTATCTAGAACATAGGGGGTGAGCTGAGTGCTAGAATTCTCTGGTATTGTTTGTGTGGCCCCTTTTTGGTGCAGGGGTCTCGGGGGGGAGAAGAGTACCCGTAGAGTTAGCTGGGAGGTACTCATGAGGTCACATCGGTTAGGAAGTAAGAACTAGACATAGCTCGCACAGTACAATGACTTCAGAGAATTCACATTTGGCTATGGTACACATGTGTATGTTTATATTGAATGGTAGTTTAATTTTTTTCCCGCACCTTCAATTAAGGTACTTCTATTGTGCTAAATTTTATGTTTCATTCTGTGTAATACTATCCCAATATTTCATTTTATATTTATGCGAATTTGTTTTGATGAGCCCAACATCCTAGCCTTATTCTCACTGTACCTTTCATTTTATATCTAATGGAGAACCCAAACTATGAATGTAAATGACTTCTCTGCATTTTTTATGGTGTTTAATACAAGGAGAATTTTTGTTTTTATCTTTTGTCCCTTATCCTTTAAGTTGTTAGTCCGTGCTTGAGCAGTCGATCAGGAGCCGAATTAGATGTCTTTCACTTTGGTGTTAAGGATTTATATTCAAATGCCCCGCTTTCATGTGCATGGATAATAACTGTGGGATCCTTTCTCTGCGCAACAAGGAATCCTCTCGTGAGAATTTATTCCCTACTTAAACTCTGCAATTTGTTTTATTTTTCCCAGCCAATCTATTGCTTGCACAACAAAAATTTATATTCATTGCTCTGTGTTTAATGTCGATTTTACTCTCTATATTTCATTTTTTTAATTTGTCCGTTTTTCTCAGCGTTTGTGTGTTGCCCCTTTCTTGTGTTTTCATGGAGTCCTCACCCTATACCTCAGCCATTACCTCAACCTCTACCTTAATGAACATCAACGATATTCTCTTCATTGCTTCAGATCTCTGCGAATTTCTTGTTGTGATTTCGTTTGTTGTGAATTATCTTTATTTCATTCTCACGATATCCTTTATATTCAATCATTATTTTAGACAAAGAAGTTGGTAGCTACTATATTAATCCACTACTTGGAAATAGAGAAATATTTTTAATGGTGTCAACTAAATTATCATCCCCGAATCTTAAATTTTGTTTTAGTACCTTCAAGTGAAATGCAGATCGAATCTCTTAGAATTGTATGGTCGTTGAAAACCATATTTTACATTATATTTTAGATTGTTAAAGTCTCCATAAATTTAAATGGTAAACTTGAAGTTAAGACCATAACTATCACCGAAATTTAGTTGTTGTAGCTTATTTGAACTTGAGTGGGATCTATTTTTAAATTGCATTGTTGAAACTTGAAATTTAGAGGGTCTCTGTGTAATTTCATTTTAATCCAGATTTGGTGCTTATTTAAGTTGATGCACAATATATCTAAATCCGTAGTCTGATACTTTCATGGATGAATTGAATAATTGTTGTGAGTTTCAATAATTAGTGAGAACTACACTTTATCAGAACTACACTTTATCTAGGAGTAAAACGTGGAGGATGAATTGTGGGGTTCGGGATGAGCGGTGAGATGCAAAGATGTGTTGTTTACTGATTGGAGATGTGCGGTTGCTGGTCCCAGATGGAAGAAACTTAGTTGGCTTCCTTTAATCGGGATAGCTCGTTACATATACTCTTGCCGGGTTTTGTTCTGGTGCGGTGCATCTATCTTTTGAACTGATAGTGCATGCCTTACTTTTCTTGACAGTAAGCTCCCGACCAATACGAGTTGACAAGGTCAATATTTGCATGAATTATATATGTAATTATTCTCTCAAATAATTGAGAAAAGAATCGATCTCTCAAAATTGCATAATGACATATATAATAGCAGCTCCAAATTATATATGTAATTAGGAAGGAGCTGGCAAGCAACCTAAAAGGGAAGCATTCCTATGTAGACCGGTATTATAAGACAATAGTGTCATTACAATAATATTATACTATCAAATAGGATTTGACATAATCACTATAAAGATTATTTTCAATCTCTAATTCAACACTACAACGTGTCGTAGCGTTGTTATACAATTATCAATTGTGTTTTCTTCTCTATTGATGATAATGTAACTTGACACTTCAACTGCGCCTGGAATATTCATATAAAAATGTAACTAAAATTGATTGGTGTTATCTATCCCTTAAATAAATAGTTTGTTATGAACTGAGAATATGTTAAGCAAGGAAGGATACAATTGGATTATTATAGCCCGATTAATAACAAATTCATACTTGAAATATTCCATAGAGCTCCAAGATAATCTTCCCTCAAATAGGAAGTTTGTTTACAGAATTTAAGTTTGAGTAAACTAAAACTTGTAATGGATGGAGTTCAATGTGTTAGAAATGATACATAAGATTTTGAATAACATCATTGTTGTGTTGATTTTATTGTTCTGAACATATTACTATCCTTAGGAATAGTAAACTATATTGGATTTGTAAAGGATGCTTTAAACCTTTTTCAATAATAAAATTTTCTCTTATATAAGTTCTAATTAGAAACCCTTTATGTGGACACCTCAAAGGATCGACTAAATACACTTAGAATGGAAGGAAAATGATTTAAGGATGTCTAGAGTGAATTAATAAACTAAATAAATAATCTTTTATGGAAGAAGAATTTAAATTAAATATCCTAAATAAAATTTTGGAAGGAGTCTTTAGAGTCCTTAGGATTGGAAATAAATATTATCAACTTGGATATATTTAATAAAGTAATTAGTAAAAAGAATTATTAAATGATAAGAAATCAATGAGTTTATTAATATAATCATAAGTGTTGAATTGATTGATAATTTTTTGGCATTTAAAAGAAAAATTATTTAGATCCTTAGTTTCTTAGGCATTTGAATTTTGAATAATGAAAATCAACACCTATGCCTATAAATTTATAAAGGTCGAATGGTGGCAATATTATTAAGTAGGGTGATGAGTTTTGATGAAATTTGTTAAGACACTAGTAGAATTCTTAGACTCAAAATGGTATTTTTAAGTAGATCATAAAATATTGATTTGTTAGATCCTTGGATGAGAGGATTTATTTTAGTTGTTAAACTTTGAAGTGGTCAAATTCAATCGAATGAATCATGGGATTGAGCATTGCTTATGTGTCTTAGAGATTCTAACCATGCAGGATAGGTTGGGGGTGTAGTTAATTTAATTTTCAGTGTCTCGTTGATCATTATTTGTTTTATTCTTTAGTTGGTTGTGATGCGCTAAACTACATCGTTATTTATATTTTGTGTTGAGCATGTGTCGTGGTTATAATATTAATGTGTTGGCCTAGTATCGTCATTTATTTAGATGACGTGTAGATGGTAATTACTTTTTATGTTGTCGTATTGATTTTGTGATGTTATAATCATGTCATGATGATTCCATTAACCTAACATTAAAGAAAATAAAATTACATCGTTTGTTTCCCTAATGGAAGGGTTGTTACAATTCCACCTCGAGTATATGTCCCCTCGTCTCTTCATTTTTTCCGAAAATTCCTTCCATGGTGGTCTAGACTTCAATGGGGGTTTTACAGGAGGATATGTGAAGGAGGAGCTTAGGAGAAATGAGACTGCAAATATTTCTATATGCTTCATCCATCTGATTCAGATACTTGGATTTTTCTATGGATGATGTAGGTTCAGTCTCTGTTTCCATGGTTAACCTGTATAATCCTTTTCTTCGAAGATGAATTACCATCTTGTCATTCCATGAAAATAAATTGTACAGTGTAAGAATCAATTGTTTTGGAAATTCTATTTTCTCGTTGTCTTCAATCTTCGATACCTGCAAAAAGAGTCTAATGTGTCTTTTTCCTAGCAATCCATCATCTCTGATACCATGTAAATGTGGATGAAATTGCACAAATAATATCTATATAGAAAAGGACATACATAGTTCCCAGAAAATTGAGAAAAGACAGAAGCGAGAGAGAAAGAGAGAGAGGGAGAGAGAGAGAGAGGGAATCAAAAAAAATTATTAACTAAATGAATGAATGATAATTACACATGATATACTTTGTATAAATCAACTAATTTCCACTGGAAGATAATCCAATGCGCCATAGTGGTGGTCTAGAGTGATCTGGATAGACACTGAAAGTTACGGGAGTTAAATTTCACTTAGTGTAAGATAACTATCGACTCAGTCTTCAATTAACTAACTAAAATAGAGTGAAGTGAGGGTAATGTGTCAGTCTAGTGATAATCCCAAGGAAAATATGCATTAGGATTGATGATCCCAATGATGCATGGTGATGGAACCAATGTGGCATCAAGAGTTCACTCAACTAATACATTTGAAGTGTGAACTGAAGATAATATTCTCCTAGAACTATATGAGACTGAATAATGACTAATAAACATACGTAAAACCTTAGGAAAAATAAACACTAGGTGTGTGTAAAGTATCTCCAACACCCTCCTTGAACATCACTATGGCGAAAATAAATAATGGGTCCTGACAACGAGGCCATGTTAGGTACCCGAAAACAAAAGACACACTGAAATAAACAAGGAAAGAGGGAAAAACTCATGGGAAAAACCCCCTCTAAAGGTACAATGTATAAAAAAAAAAAATAACAGTTATTAGGAAATTGTGTCCTTCAATCCAAGACGATTGCGCAGAGAATGGAACTTATGCTTCGTGAAGCTCTCATTGAATATGTTGCAGTTTGTTCTACTGAAGGAAAAAACTGTAGGTTGATGATCCTCTCGTGTACTAAGTCTCAGATGTAGTGCATGTGGATCTTGGTGTGCTTCATCCACTACCTCTGAACTAGATCTCTACATAACTTCAAAGTTCTCTGGTTGTTAGATGAGATGACGATATGTCGATGAAACTAAATGCCCAACTTAGTAAGAAAATATTGTAGCCACATAGCCTGAATGGTTATGTTAACTACCCCTATTTTACTTTGCATCAACTAAAGATAGAGAAATAACATCCTGCTTCTTGCTCGACCAACAGATGGGCCTGAAACCAAGACTAAGTGAGTAACCATATGTGGACTTGTGATCAATGTTTTCACCAACCTACTCAAAATAAGTTAACATGATGAGTTTCAATGCAGAGTCTTCTACATAGTGAATCCCAAAGGTGATGGTTCCCTGTATGTATCAAAGGATACACTTTTCAACCTTCCAATGTATCTCATGCATCTCTTGCATGAATGAGAGACTTATATGACTACATAGGAGAGGTCTTGTCTAGAGAGTGTGAGATACAAAAATCTCCCCATTAATTTTTTGTATATTGTGCTATCCACCAGTGAAGTGTCCCCACCATCCTCAAGTTTGATTATTGATAGGAAAGGAGTCAGGGTAGACTTGCACTTTTTCATGTGGAATATCTCAACGATATGTCATGCATATTTGACTTAAGAAATTTTGAGGTCTTATGCATCCTGAATGATCTCCAGACCAAGGAATAAATGTAGCGAACCCATGTCCTTCATCAGGAACATGTCATGCAGAATCCTCTTGACCGTAATAATCATTGAAGTCGAGCAACCAGTGATAAACAAATCATCAACATATAAAACATTGAGTATAATTGAATCATTCATCCTGAGCATGAAAACGTTTGGGTTTGAATTACAATGAACAAATTTCTGTGACAATAGGTAGGATTATATCTTGGCATACCATGCCCTCGGGGCTTGCTTGAGGCCATAAAAATATTTCTTCAGTCGACAGAACAAAGATGAATCATGAAGGAATCCCTAGGGCTTCTCCATATAGATCTCCTCAGAGAGATCTTCGTAAATAAATGAATTATTCACGTCCATTTGATCAACTTCCCATCCCTTCACTGTCGTAATGGCAAGTTCCAGGCATATGGAATCCATATCCGCTACTTGAGTGAAGGTATTGTCATAGTCAATGGTCTGCACCTTCTGAAATCCTTTGGCGACTTGTCTGGATTTTTATATGCTAACATGTCCATCTGTTGCACTCTTGGTCTTGTAGACCCATCTGCACCTTAAAAGTTTTCTTCTTAAGGTAAGGGGAACCAGATCACAATTCTGGTTCTCGAGGAGGGATTTGTTCTCCTCCTGCATGGAAAATTCCCAAAAGGGATTCCCAACAGCCTCACCATAGGACTGTGGATCTAAATAATGAACCAAGAAAAGATTCTTGGGTGGAATTGGTTTAGTGGGGGTGAGTGCAAGAGGAGGCTATCATAAATTATATCGACTCCTCCTGGTATCAACTGGATCCCCAACAAGATCTCATGCATTCTAAAGAGTAGTCTTGGCCCACTTGGGCCTCAACTCTGGATTTGAATTTTCATATGTGTGCACTGACTCTGCATATGATTGTACTGACTCGGTATATAAATCATATGAATCCTATGAATCAAAAATATCATCTAAAGAGGATTCGACATATGCATGTTCATCACCTATGAAAGGTGGAAGAACAAAAGTGTCATCATGTGGCTGCTAAGTTACATGTGAAGATCATTGGCCCTAAACACAGCACAAATTAATACGATCTTGGATTACTAATTTTGTATATAAAATCCAAGTTCGTATTAATTTGTGTTGTGTTTAGGGCCAATGATCTTCACATTCGATCTTTTTTTTTAAATGAACCAAAATTGATAGACATCGTGTCCTAAAATTACGGTTTCGGGTTATAGACATGCATCATAGCCTAAAATTAGGATTTAGGGTTTATTGACGTACAAATAAACATGCAGTTAGGATTACGCTTAGATCCTTGATGCAGAATCGGATTTTACCGTGCACGTTGATCTGCCACAGGAACCCACCATACCAATCCCACTTTGTCTCTGAGAAACCCCAAATCCAAAACCCTGAAATCCCTAGACCAGCTGCAGTTGCAACAATCAAATGCATTCACCAAAAAAATATAAAACAAAATCATCTGACCTTGACGACTGATAAACCTACAGTGGCTGAGGTCTTCCAGATCTCAAGCTGTTGGTTGCCTCGGTGGAGCAATTACTCGATGTAGGTGAAATCCTTTTTATCTACAGACTTTGCATTATTTCTAAACTCCATCGATACAATTCTGCGTCACTCGTGGAGATCTTTGGATCGGGATTCTTGCATGAATCCTCTGTATAAACTCAAGACCTGCCTTTGCATTCCAGATAGCCTCTGTGCAGGTGCCATCGATGACAGATTCTATGAATTGTAGAAGCTATGTAAACTTTGTTGTTTGTATGTGTATATATACGTCTGTGCATTTGAATCAATTCGTTGAACCAGCCACCTACCAAGGTTTCATTAATGCTAAGCGGGGCATTAGGGTTAATAATGCAAGTTCTTCATAATTTTGATTAATATATTCGTTAAGATATGTGATAATGTTCTCTGATATTTTAGAATGCAACGATATTTAACAGGTTCCGAATATGACCCTTCTGCGATTCACGCGGAAATGAATTCTCTATTTTGAAAATTGAATTCTCGATTTCTTGCTACAATTCTGGAAATGACCATAAATAAAAATCTCAGACCTTTGATTTTAACAACCTGGAAATGCCAATAATAAGACGAACAGTATTAAAAATTGCCAGAAATCTATAAAATGAATTTACCCGAATAAGACGGACAGTATTGAAATTGCCAGTTATCTAAAAACGAAATTACCAGAAGAAGACTGACAGTGTTGAAATCGCCAGATTTCTATAAAACGAATTTATCAGGAGAAGACGAACAGTATTGAATTTGCCAGATATCTATAAACGTAATTACCAGAATGAGACTGACAGTATTGCAAGAACCAGATTGTCATGTTATGTTATCATATCTAAGAAGCCATTTGTCCACTACAATGGAGTTTCCATTTGATATGAGATTTTGACTTTCATTTTGAACTCGCTAAGATCAGGGCTCAGATGTAACCCTGTGCTTATTAGATATCCACATTCTCATTATGGTTGGGAGGTTTGTAACATCCCCGCTTACAAATTGACAATCATCATGGCTTAGCTTGTTAGGATTCCACTCACAACAGTCCTGTTGACCCAGAGCACTCTCCAAATCATGATCCCCTTATAGAAGCAAAGGTAAGCTTGAAAGTGGCACCTTTCGAGCTATAGCATAGTGAGAACAATGACCCAGGGGCAAGGGCACTCTTCAAATCACCCTCCCCTAATAAAAGCAAATGCGGAAGTCCATCCTAAAGAGAAATGCTCGTAGACTATGGAGTGGGTATTTGATCACATCTTGACATGCATGTCAAATAAGAAACTGATTTATAAGTGTCCGTGACAATTCATTTCTCAATTTTTTTTTTTTCAAGAACGAATGCATCTTACTTCATTGCTGCATAGAAGAAAACAATCATACAATCTCACAATGTGGACCAACACATAAACAAAAATCAGAATCATTCTGCATACAAACTCTATACAATATGCATATACATGGGCAACAACAAATTAACAAGATTGTAGATATATACAACTGAACTAACTGAACCAGATCAAAGAAATTGTGGGATGTACAAGTGAATCCAATCAACAAAAATTGAGGGTATGTATAAGTGAATCCAATCAAAAGAAATTGAGGGTATGTACAAGTGGATCCAATCAAAATAATTTGTAGGCATGCACAACTGAATACAATCAGATAAAATGCAAGCATGCACAACTGGATCCAATTAAAATAGATTGTGGGTATACGCAACTGCATCCAATCAAAATAAATTGTGGGTATATACAACTGAATCCCATCAAAAGAAACATGCATTTTGCCACCGACAAATATGATGGTAGGAATATAATGTAACACTGAACCCAGATGTCGATTCCACAAAGCCAAAGAAAAATTTGTTTTACAAAAACCATGATGAGAATAACGAGCACTCACAATATCCTCATCAATAACATTAAATTGCCGAAAGTAAAAATGCATTATACTTCACCAGTTCAAATCATACTGTTGCCTTTCTCTTTCCTCGGACAACGTCCCGCGCTCCGTGCCGCATCCCGCTCTCCGTGCCGCGTCCCGCTTTCCGACCGTAGAAAGCTCACCGGTACCTCCCAGCCAAATGCTAGGGGTACTCTTCTTCCCCCTTAGCCCCCCGAGCCGCAAAGGGGCCACACAAGAATCAGAGATAGACTAGCATCTCAGCTCGCCTCCACGGCTGAGCTACCACTCCAACACAGCTGAGATATACCCAACTCCTCACAAGCAACCCGTCAAGCCACAATTCGGT
>SNQJ01S0148751.1:6972-23522 GCA_010110895.2 Picea sitchensis
GTGCCAGTCGCCTCGTTTGTTTGCTTTGCGCGACGTGCCCTTCAGGATGCACCACGTGCTCCAAGGGTGCCACTCGCCAACTTGACTGATTGGTAGACATATATAACCCCTGGAGTCAACACTCCACTAGGTGAACTTGTGGGAGACTAAGGGATCTAAGGAATAAGGCCCCCACCTTATTGTGCACCCCTTAGAATCATCGTGAGCGACTGTCGCAGTCTGCCCTCACGACATCGTGGATCCTCTCGAACTAGGTAATCATTAACCTATAGTTTGAGCCACGGAGGGAGTGCTAGTAGGCTGTGGAAGGGCTGCTGTCCACACCTCTCCCTCAACCTCTCTGGAAATCGTGTGTGGCCCCTTTAATCCATATGTGAGTCTGGTCGGCAAGCTATCATCAACCTGCATCATCCAAAAATCATGTCAGAACATGTCAACATCATATCGTCAAATCAATGAAATATCTCAGTAAATAAATCGACCCAAATAGCACACTCCTTGACTCAATCCGGAGTCCAAGGGGTTCCATCGATGCCTCTGCATCCTCAAGGTCCAAAACCCTGCACACTCAATAAAACTGAGTCAACAACACCTGTCTACATCAATGCAATAAAACATCATGTCGTCTATCATAACGCATCATAATCAAGGATAAATGGTTTAACATCATAACAGTCCACATCACTTGCGAGCAAGTGTCCTCAAAGAATAAGTTTTCTCAGTGCGCTAGAGCGGGATGTTACATACAATCAAAACAATCAAAACAAAGTTCTTTGAAAGTTCTGAAGACATAGTTGAGGAAGAAGTATCGAAAAAAGAGCAATCATCTCCCAATATCTTTGGTCACCTCTCAGACAGTATCTTCCAAGCAAATTTTGGAACTGTTCACCCCTACAACACAAGCAGCAAAACACAAAACAACCCTTTTTCTTAAGTGAGTAATAATGTGCTTCCAAAATAGTCAATACAAACTGAAATTAAACAAAGTTTAGCAACGCCTGTTTTAGAATACGATTTAATTGAAGATCTGGAAAAACTGAGGGCTAATATTTCAGTTTCTGAACTGCTGAAATTTCCCCTTATTTTGCAGAAAATGCTTCAAAGTATCATTGAAAACGGTAAAAACAACAATTCCAGCAGCAAGAAATCAACAGAAAATGGTTCAAATACAGCCCAAAAGATCCCTACTAAAACAACATCTAAACTTCCAGATAAAAGGGATTTAGCTGAAAAAACTGTAGCAAATGTAGAGAAAACTGTTTTAGGGACAACAACTAAAAATCAACAGAATTCATTTGTTAACACTCGGAAAAATGTCCCGCCTTTCTTATTAACCTTTGAAATTTTTAATAGGAATTTACATAATTGTATGGTCGATTCCGTTGCATCGTCAAACGTGATGCCTCTATCTGTTTGTCAAAAAATTAATGCAAAAGTTAAACCTTCTGATCTCAAAATCATTCATCTTGATCGAACAAACATTAGGGTAATTGGTCAGCTTAAGAATGTTTTGGTTAGATTATCTTCCAATCCCAAGGTCCATCAGATAATTGACACTTTTGTGGTTGATATCCCTTAAGTCTATGGTTTTCCTTTGAGCAGGGACTGGTCCGAACATCTACATGGTTACTTTTCCATAGATTGGTCTAATTTGTGGCTGTCAGAAAATGGACAACCCAATAGAATTAGGATAAACATATAACATTATCTAAAGCATATTGTAACAAATTTAAATGATCCTAATGAACCTTTCATCACATCTATGAACTCATTTGAAATGCATAGAATGAACTCCTTCTTTGGTAATTTCATGATCAAAATTTCTCCTATAACTGATCCTGGGCAGGAATCATAAATTTTGACTTATACTCAAACTTCAACTCTACCAAGTATGCCAAGTACTATTGACGAAGCTCAAATTTGGTCATTGTACTTTGATGGATCCAAATCCAAAGAAGGAGTTGGTGCAGGATGTGTACTCATCGATCCTGCAGGTAATAAGACTTTTATTGCATGTCGGTTAGAGTTCAAGTGCACTAATAACATCGTCGAATACAAATAACTTCTATAAGGGCTTAGGAAATATTTGGATATGGACGTGCAAAATTTAATGGTATTTGGTGATTCATAAATCGTGGTTAGGCATGTAAGAAACTTCATACATTTCTTATCACCACATCTGAAAAGCTACCAAACTGAGGAATGGAATTTAATGCAACATTTTTCAGCATTTAACATAAATTTCATTCCTATACTAAGTAATTTGGAGGCTGATCTATTGGATAATGTTGCTTCTAAACTATTGCCCACAAAAGGTCTCTCTCCTAATGTGTTTTTCATTGAATTGTTGTTCAGGTCATCGATCCTGGATAACATCACCAATTGGAGAGTGATCGACGATGACCAGTAGATCATCAACTTCCTGTATATGGAAGACAACTTCCAAGGTGCAGTCATTGATGAAGGCACTCACGATGAGAACCTCTGAAAATTCACGGTAATATCATATCCTAGATCTCCTGAATCAACATATGATCTGGTAAACTCTATCCCGAGATCTGTTGTAAGACTAGAGAAATTTTATGACCTGCATGATAAATTTAGAGGTTAGTAAATTGTAAAATGAATAGTTCTTCTTTGATGTATGAGTCGGTTAATTTAGGAACAAAGGACAATCCTCAAAATATTAATCTGGGAATGGGATGCTTCGAACAAAAACTATTTGTTTTCATAAAATTGTTTAAAGAATTTAAAGACGTTTTTGCCTGGACTCATCGTTTTCAACAAAAGTTGAGGAATATGCATCCTAAATTGGAACCCACCGTTAAAAAAGAACTGAATAAATTACTAACTGCAAAGATAAATTTCCCGGTGAGGGACACACATTGGGTGTCAAATCTAGTCCCTGTAAGGAGGAAAAGTGGTGAAATTCGACTCTATGTTGATTTTTGGAACCTAAACCAAGCATTTGATAAAGATAACTACCTTGTTCCTCCAATGGAACAAGTTTTACAGCAGGTGTCTGGTTCCTAAAGACTATTTTTGTTAGATGGATTTTCAGGATACAACCAGGTCCTTATGTCTCCCTCAGATCAACTTAAAACCACCTTTCGCACCCCATGGGGAACTTATGCCTAGAGGAAAATGCCTTTTGGGATGATAAACGTAGGTGCCACTTTCCATATAGCAATGGATATTGATTTTTGTGGCCTCATAAACCAATCAATCATGGTCTATCTTGATGATGTTACTATCTTCTCTAAAAACAAGAAAGATCACTTGTCTCACCTTAGGGTTGTTCTGGAACGATGTCGCAAGTTCGATATATCTCTCAACCCTAAGAAATCAGTCTTTACAGTAGAACAAGGTAAGATTCTTGAGTTTATAGTGTCTAAATACAGAATGATAATTGACCCTGAAAGAACCCAAGCTATTGCAAAACTCTCCCCTCCCTCTTCCAAAAAATCCATGTAGTCCTTTTTGGGCAAGATTAATTTCGTCAGAAGATTTGTCCGAAGTTTATCGGAAATGGTAAGAACATTACATAATTTAATTAAAAATGATGTTATGTACCATTGGGGAGAACAAGAAAGTCAAGATTTTGACTCCATTAGAAAAGAAATAGTAGAATCTCCTTCCTTGATGAGCCCCAATGTTTCTCAAGATTTCACGCTTTACACCTTTGCTTCTTACCGATCTTATGTTGTTGTGTTAACACATAAAAATGTGGAAAGTAATGAGATACCCATTGCCTTCATGATATCATATTTAAAAGGATCGGAGCTTAACTACCCAATAGTAGATCAACATGCATATGTTATTTTTAAAGCAGTGAAACACTTCCGGTCATACCTGATGAAATCCAGAACCAAGGTTATTTTGCCTTACCCATCTGTAAGAAACATGTTAGTACAAAAAGAACTGGGTGAGAAAAGGGAAAATTGGATAACATCATTACAAGAATATGACCTCGAAATAACCCGTGCACAGATTGTTAAAGGTCAAGGCCTATGTAAACTATTGGTTGATTCGGTTGAATAACAGGAAAGTCAAATCAACACCTTAACTGTAAATCAACATAACAAAACACAAATCGGTTGTGCACAAGTTGTTGTCGATTCTTGGTATGAGAACATTAAATTTTATTTGACACATGGATCTTCTCCTTGCTACCTTGATCCTAAAAATAGAAGAGCACTCAGGTTAAAATCTGCATCTTTCCAGTTAATAAATGATGTATTATTTCGAAAGAATTTTGATGGTGTTCTTATGCGTTGTTTAGAAAAGGAAGAATCATAAAAATTACTATCTGAACTTCATGTAGGTGAATCCGATGGTCACTTCGGTGGAGACACCACTACTCACAAAGTGTTAAGAGTTGGGTACTATTGGCCCACTTTTTTTAAAGATGCCCATGCGTTGTGTTGTAAATGTATAATCTGCCAAAACGCTTTTGGACGGGTGAAAAAGGTAGCATTCCCTTTGAAGCCTGTTACTGTAGATTCACCTTTTCAACAGTGGGGTCTTGACATCATAGGACCAATTAACCCTTCTTCTTCACACCAGAACAAGTATATCATTACAACAACAAATTATTTTACTAGATGTTCTGAAGCTGCACCTTTGAATGTGGTGAACAAAAATAAGGTAGTATCTTTCCTTAACTCTCATATCATCACTCAATTCGGTATTCTCGAATGTTTGGTATTTGATAACGCCTCCTACTTTTCATCCCTCAATATAAACATATTATCCTTGTAAAAAGGGATTAAACTGAAATATTCTGCCAGCTACTACCCTCAAGGAAATGGTTTAGCAGAATCAATAAACAAAAATCTAATCAAGATCATTAAGAGGAAAGTTTCAGAAAATCATAAGAACTAGCACAATGCATTGTATAATGCACTTTGGGCAGATAGGGTGACACCAAAAGCCTCTGTTGGTAATTCTCCTTTATTTCTCGTCTACGGAATAGAAGTAATTCTCCCTCCACACATCTACTTCCTTCTCTGCAAATATCGCAGAAAGTTCAAGAAGAGGAGTGCCCTCCCCTAGAAAGTTGAATTAATGCCTTGTTAAAACTGGAGGAAGTAAGGGCACAAGCAAAGAAGAAATTGGATCAACACTAGAAAATTGTAAAAAGTTGGTTTGATTCAAATTCTTCTTTAGATAGGAATTTCGATGTCGGAGATCTGGTTCTCAAGTGGGAAAAATATCATGAGGGAAAGGGGGAACACACCAAGTTCCAGAATCTTTGGTTTGGACCATTTTTAATTTATGAAAAATTAGGCCCCGGCTCTTTCTGCTTGCAAAATTTGGAGGGACATCTAGACACTTTCCCATTGAATGACCAAGATTTCAAAAGGTATTTCACCTGATGATTCCAGATCCACCTCTTTGTACATATTTTTGTTTTTGTTTTAATTTTATTTTTTGTTTTTTATTTTGGTTCTTTTCATTTTTCTTGTTTTTTATTTGTTTCTGAATAATTATATTTGTGTCACCATTTATATTTGTGTCACCATTTCATTTGTGGAAGGAAAAAAAGATTTTTTATCCAAGAAAAACAACTGATGACTTTTCAAAGCACCAGTGTTGTAAATGATAAAACTCAGATCAACAGATGAAAATTACTGCTCAAAACAATGTTGTTGGTTTCTTTTCAAAATCTCTGGAGGATACGATTATCATTAATAAAACTCTTAACGTTGTCCCTATTTTTAAGAAAACAACTCAGTTATACATTCTTGTCCTTAATATGTTTTATTAACATAAATCTAAATGTTCAGATCATGATGAAGGTTGTCAAACCAGAAAATAAGTTGGAAAAGATCAAGTTTTGTTTTCAAAATCTGAAATTTTCAGCATCACCCCACTCACTTGAATATCTTAAAGTTTTGTGAAATTGTAAACAAATTCTAGAGAGTTGAAAGCACTAAAAGGTGTGGGAAGTGTCTATAAACCCATCGAGATACTGAATAGGTCTACTGGCAGCGGGTAAATGCATGCATGATGCCAAGGCAACTTCATCGGGGTACTGAACGGGCCTACTAGCAGCGAAGCAATGTCGGGTTTAAGAAAATTATCAGGTATGTCTTTTGGAAGTGATCAAAATTAAAGATGTTCTTTATATTGAATGAATGACTTATGGACATGATAGAGGTATTAGAGTGGGTTAAAAGGCATCCCCGTCGAGGCTATGGAGTCCTGCTGGCAGTAGTGGCCCTATAAACAGTATCGGAGGGGGTTGCCTAAAACATTGTATCGCTCGTAATCTAGATTTGATACCAGATTACATTTTTGATAGAAACACATCTGATGTTGGACTATGTTATTTCTTGAGTTTTGATTCGAATGCTTGATTTGTTGTCAATTTTTTCTGAAATCTTCATTTTCTGATTCATCCTAACACGAACATTTTGGTGATGCAGAAATAACTGCTTCGCCCAGTACGTCGCCATTGTTGGCAGCCACAATGATTTTTTATTTCTAAACATGATCGAAAGGAATTAAATTTTCTATAGATTCCATAACCCCATCTATAAAAAAAAATCTGAGTTTATTATGACTGATTGTTGGGTTAAAACCTACTTCATTAATTTTTGCTATTTCGATTTTTGATTGTTTTATGTTTAATCTATGACTGTAAGCATGAATTAAACATAAAAAAATGGCTTGTTGTTCTAGTAATTTTTTCCCTTAGGTATATCGTTCAACAAACCATTTATATAAAATTGAAATATAAATCTTATAAAATGGGTGTTAGACCCATATTTTTGTGTTAATACGATTATTGTTTCAATGGTTTGATAGTTTTCAATTTGTGAAAAGCCTTTGATATATTTGATAGTCTATTCATGAATTCAATGGTCATACCAATAGTCATGAAAATCAATACACATCTCTTGTACTCTCATCCTCACCTCACCTCATTGGCTTAACATATTAATGATCCATTCATTACATGCAGAGGGTTTCAATACTCTGTATGTTTGGCTCTCATCATAAGGAGTGGTAAAGATTACAATCAAACCTTGGTTTTCACTCCCACCATATGGGCTATGATAACACACATGCTATGTTATTTTCGTGTCTCAACTCACCATTCATACTTGGTCCTGTTTCTCCCACGATTCAAACCTAAGACTATACATAGTCATCCCTGTTTCCTTCTGGGTATATTTGTCATGGTGCCTCTCGTTCGCCTAGAGACAAATGGATGTCAGGATTTACATTCTCATGACGATGCAATTGAGGATCTTAAAAGCCACTGTTGGGATGTTTTCCTTAAAATATTTGAAGGCTATAACCTTCAGGTGGCGAATACTTTCGCACAGACCTTCGATGGTAGTAGAGAAAAAATTGGGGACACACAGTTAGAGTTGACCAAGGGGTTTGTGAGAGAAGCAATAAGGATTCCATCGAATGGTGAAAAATGGTTCAAAAATGCCTGAATTGAAGGAGTCCCATGGAGCCTCTTTATGGCATCCCAAAAGATCAACTATTGTGAAAAAGGTATTTCTATCTCCCTGGTTAAACCTAGGTGGCATAGCTTGTTGTTGATTCTCAAGCAATTTGTGACATGTGTGGGTCAATACGGATTGGTCTTCCTCTATCATATTCGTTTACTCATGCATTTCATTGGTTTCGAATTAGATATGCCATTTTACTTACTGATAAGTCTCTATAAAATGTCCAAAAGATATAAAAGCCAAAGTGTTGATTCAAGCCTGTTCCATCATGGATTGGTTAAGATTTTGTTGATGCATCACTTGTCAACCGTAGGTGACTATTGGGATTTTTTTTTGATAAGAAATGGTTTTTCCCAGAATGTTCCTACATTAAAACCTAACTTAGACAAGCCACTGATTAAAGACCAGTTCAGTATTTCAATCGATAGACCAGACTTTACCGACAGAAACCCTCTAGATGCGGGGATGTCGAGTAAGTCTTCACCTGTAGGATTTTCTAAGCAAGAGACTATTAAATTGAAGGTAATTGACCCTATTGTACCTGGAATTGTTTCTAGCATGAACGTTATTATTAATCTAGATTTTGAGAAACCTCATAAAGGAACAAAAAATAAATGCATAGACTTAGGGTTCAAGAACAAAAGGGCAGGTCACAAAAATTCAAGGAAGCCAAGGAACCGATGCAACACTGATCTGTGCTTGATTGGTCTGGTCTATATCGATTAGTGTTTGGATCCTAAGATTGAATATTTTCTAGTTTTACAAGATCCATAGTTTCAGCGTTACAGAAGAAAGTTATCGTTCCTACTGAACCTTATGATTTTGTGACAAATTTTCCACCGTGCCTCAAAGGTAAAGAGGGGTTCTTCGGTATTAGGCCTGATCAAAATAAAATAGAAGGTAAGATTGATACACCCCTGTTTGACTTTGCACTTCATCATCCTTCCATATTTCATGTACAGTGTGATGTATGTTTCCATTGGATCGAGCGGTATTACACCGGCATCCCCGTCCTTCAGGCCCGAATTAAAACGCTTACTTCTCAGAACGATTTGTTGGGGCAAGAAAATCGTGACCTTAAGGTGAATGCCGAGAGGAAAGATAAATGTATCAAGAGATCAAGAAACATAGTAATCAATAATGTGACTAATGTCAAGGCCATAATAAATTCTGAACTACCCTACCCCTCTTTAGTTAACATTTAATGGTAAGACAATTTTATTCCATTTCTATTGTCTAATTCAAAATAAGTCAATCTAGAATTTAATATTGTTTTCTAAACTTAGACTGGCTACAGAATCTTCGATTATGTAGCCAGGTCTCTTTTTAAATAAAAATTAGAAATTAGTTATGAGTAATTTTCTAACTTATAATTTTTTTTTGTTTTCCAGGAAATAGTAGATTTTGTTGTTGATCATCTGAAGGAAACATATTCAATTATGCATCTGAATGATTAGTAGTTTCTTTTTCTATTTGTTTTGTAAAAACTTTGATCTATCTTTGATTAAAACCAACTATGTTATAAGTGGCTCCCAACCCACTATTTTTGTAATATTTTTTATTTTATGAGATCCTACTCTATCCTGTGAGGTAGGAGAATGTGATCTTAGGTCACTTTAAATATTGTTCATTTTGTAAGTAAAAGACATCTTTTGGCTGGAACAGATTATAGGTATGTAATTCTCAGAACTACATGGACAACTAGTTCACATTTTGGCTTTAGACCAGTGTGAAAATTGTTCCATATATGTTTTGCCTTTTTATATTATGAGATATTGATATGTTACACAACTTTAGATTCTTTAGAATATTATATTTCATTTTATTAAATGCTTTAAAATTTGTCTATAACTTGTTGTTTCATATATTATCACTGTGATCATTATATCAACTTTAACATCAAGATTTTATGTTTGATGTTTAGTTGGTTTATAAAATGAATGCTTTACATTAATATTTTTTTTACTGTAATCATTCATAATTATAAGATCACTAGATATACATATCTACTATTCTATTCTTATATTCTAGCTGTCGATAAATACCTTGAGTTTATTCGGGAGACATTAGTATAAGTCTATCGCAGATTTCTCTCACATATGAGACAGTTGGAGTTTTGGATCGCACAGAGACATAGACACAGTACGAAACTAATCTCAAGTTAGCTTTATTTTCTTCTAATTTTTGTTATTTTATTTGTTAGCGAAACAAGACAGTTTTAAATTGGCTTTGACCATTACTCTATCCTTGTTTCAAAACATATTTTATTGAAGTTCTTAGATTTATGATTATAAAACATAAAATATGAAAACATGTGTTTTCTTTATCTACTTATGAAAATAGTTACCAAACATTTATTTTGCAAGGAATCCAATAAAACTTGCAATCTGTAATTACTTTGTACATAATGACATGTTCATATTTATCTTTATGTTCAATATATTTGTAAATAATTAGATTAAAGTATATATATATATTATTATAGTTTTAGCATTAGTTATTTTATTTATTTCCTTTATTTTAGGACCCTAGTTGGCTAACAGAGCCATTAAACCTGTCAGAATAGATTACACCAAATGACTTGGGTTAATTAGATGACCCCAATCCAGATCTATTCTTCCATTTGACAGTGTGTCATATATGCCCGTCAACAGTACCTGGAAATGAAATTGCAATCTATGTTATCATCAGCCCAATTAGAATATGTGAAACCCATGAGATCCATTGCACAACCTTATTCATATTGGATCCCATAACTGGTAGTTCCCTGAACATATCTGAGGATGTGGTTGGAAGACTTCTAGTGTAGCTCATGTGGCTCTTTCATGTCCCTGGAAACCATCCCTACTACATTTGAAAGATCTGGTCGGGTGTGGGTGAGATACAAAAGGCTCCTCACAAGTTGTCGTTACAAGGCACTATCCACCAATGAAGTATCCCCTACATCCTTAATATTTATTCCCAAAAAAAATGGCGTGGTTGTTGACTTGAAGTCTGTCATGTGGAATCTAGCCAAGAGATCCATCACATACTTAGTCTGAGATAGCTTGATTCCTGAAGCATCCTAAGTAATCTCAAGACCAAGTAAAAAGTGTAGTGGACCCATGTCTATCATAGAAAACATGTCATGCAAAATTTCTTTGACAACAACAATTGTTGAGGGTTAAGTTCTTGTGATCAGGAGGTCATCAACATATAGAAATAATATTAACAAGGAGTCTAAGGTTATCAAGATGTAGACATTTGTATTTGATTTACATCTAAAAAAATGTTGAGAAAGAAAATAAGAATCCATCTTCACATACCATGATCTAGGCACCTCCTTGAGGCCATAGAGTGATTTTTTTAGTCGGCATACTAAGGATGAGTTTTGTATAAACCCTTGAGGTTTCTCCATGTAAATATTCTCTAAGAGATCCATGTGAAGAAATGAATTTTTTATGTCCATCTAGTGAAATTCCCACCCCTAGCTTATACAATGCAAGGGTCAACTAGATGGAGTCCATATTTTCTACTAGAGTAAAGGTGTCATCACAGTCTATCCCATGGATCTATTGAAAACACTTGGAAGCAATTATTTCCTTGTACCTACTCACCTTTTTGTTTTCTTCCTTCTTGTTCCTATAGAAGCATCTACATCTAGAATTATTCCTATATGAAGGAAGAAAAACCATATCCCAATTTAGGTTCTTGAGGAGAGAGTTATACTCCTCTTTCATAGCAGATACCCAGAAGGTATTCCATGTAGCCTCTGCATAGGTCTATGGGTATAAAGATAAAATCATGTAGAAATGCATGGGAATCACTGTTTTGGTAGCTATGAGTGCATGAGGAAGATTTTCAAACTGGGATATCATCCTCCTCTACTCTATTGGACCCCCCACAAGGTCACTTGTTGCATGTAGGGTTGTTTGTGCCCATTTGGGCATATGTTATGGATCATCATCGACATGCTCATCATATTCTAAATTATATTTGGATCTAAAATATGAATGAGTGGACTCATCATCTCTGATGTCTAGTGTAGATGGAAGTGAAAAGGTCTCTACATGTGGCTCCAATGGTGCAGGCAAGGGACTTCCCTCAAATTTGACACTTCTCTCAATAATGAGCTTTTCCATTGAGGAATCAATCAGACTATAACCATTCACACCATAGAGATATCCCACGAATATGCATTCAATTCTCTAGGGATATAATTATTTCCTCTTTACAGAGGGTACATGGGCCCACACACATGATCTAAATATTCAGAAGTGGGTGACTTGCAGTTTTTTTCCACTCCATGCCTCAAAGGGAATCATGTCCTTGATAGATCTATGAGGAGATCTATTTTGAATGTAGTTAGCACAGTTAAGTGCCTTGTCCAAAATCTTGTAAGGAAGATACCTTTCATGCAACATGAAAGTGGCCATCTCCTTAAGAGATCTTGTTGTTCCCTTAGCTACCTCATTCTGTTGCAAAGTGTATGGTCATGTATGTTGTAGTTATATACCTTCCTATGAAGAAATATGTTGAACATATCGGTCCAAACAGTCCCCCCCACTGACTATGCATAGGATCTTGATCTTCCTCCCAAACTAAGTCTCTACATGAGATTTTAAGTCTTTAAGATGATAAAACAAATTGGACTTCTGCCTAAGAGAATATACCCAAGTGTATCGTGAGAAATCATCATTAAATGTAAACATGTACCTTGCTTTGTTAATGGAAAGATGCAAAAAGAGTCCCACAAAATCCCTATGGATGATATCCAAGGGAGAGGAGGCCCTCCAAGCCTTCCCTTTTTCAAACTTCTCTTGAGGATGTTTGCCAGGAATGCATCCTTGACAAACTCCTTTGGAAAAGTGTATGTTGGGAAATCCTATGATCATTACCTGTCAACTGAGTTGTTGCATGCATTTGAAGTTTAGATAACCAAATTTCTCATGCGAGAGTCTATTATCATTATCAACATGCATCAATAGTAACATAGAATCAGATTTAGAAATAAATTTATTGAATGTGTACAAAAGAGACTAGTGATTTACCTCACCAACAACAATCTTGTATTTATCATGCATGACATATATGGTGACAGAATCAGATGTGAATTACACCCTTTTTCCCATGCCATAATGTGTTATCTAATAAACAGAGAGTAAATTCACAAATATTTTTGGAACATGCAAAAATTTCTCAAAAGTTCCATGTTGGAGTTCTACTCTCCCATGTCCAGTGACCTCTACTGGAGTATCATCACCCATGATGATGGGAGGACCCGTGCATGCAATAATAGAAGATAAAAAAATTCTAAGGTTTCCATATGATGGAATGCACCTAAATCCATGATCCATTCATCTGGAGAAGAATGAATAACAACTAAAGTATGAGAATTATCTCTTTTGTCTAGCAGTTGGTCTCTCAAATTATTCTTGGCATTCTTGGGAATGCAATCCCCGATATTTTTTTTTTGAAGCGCCTTCACCATGAGATCTATTGTATTTTTCATGCATGATGATTTGGGATGATATTCATGGTTGCTGTAACCACATTTTGAATTCCCTTTTTTTCACTTTCCACCTTTGGATCCAAAGGAATCATCAAAGGGTTTGGAATTTCCTTCCTTCTTGTGTTCAGAATGTGCCTTGCTCTTTCCTTGTTTCTTGGACATCGGATTGAATTTTCTTTTTCTCTCATGCATAGAAAGTGAATGCACATTGGAACCCTTGATTGTCCCCATTTTGATGAGATTATATTTCTCATGTGTTAGGGACTCAATAAACTAATCCAATGTAGGCATTTTCCATGTTGCTCTTAAAGTGAATTTCACTATATGGAATGTTGAGACAAACACAACATACTCTGGACCAAGTTTTGAAAAAATAGAAAGGATTAATTGATTGTGTTGAGTACTTCATTTGTCAATACCCCGTCTTGTTATATGAAGACAAAGGGACTTGAAATTCATAAAGAAGTCATCGATGTTATCAAATCTTCCTGGATCTAAGGAATTCAACTCTACCTCAAACATGTGGCCTCTCATCTCATCCTTTTTTCCAAAGAGATCTTCCAATTTTGTCCAAATCTCATTTGGAGTAGTACAAGCTTCAATGTGAAACAATAGCTCAAGGGACATTACATGAAAATTAGGTTGTAGGCATCATCCATGCAATTGAGATACCTATTTTTCTCAATATATGATGTTGTCTCAATATCTATAGCCATTGTTATTCGGTACAATCCTCTACATATGAGATGATGTAGAATTTTTAGCTTCCACACGTAATAGTTGTGTGGCATGAGAAGAATTGTAGGAAAAAAATCCATTCTTTTTGGTTGCATCTTCCTCCTGAACCAACAAATAAAGTTCCTATGTGCTTTGTCCTAGCAACAAATTTTTTATACCATGTGAAGTTTCGGTGAAACTTGCACACAGAACCTAGCTACTAGAAAAAACACATAAAGATTGCAAGAGAGAAAAGAGAAAGAGAGACAAGTTTGAGAGAAATAATGAATTTTATTAATTGAATGAGTGAAATGAATAATACACATGATATACTATAAATGGATAATTGAATGTGCCATAGTAATGATCTAGAGAGATCTATACATTCACTAGAAAAAATCGAAGTAATCTACTACCTAGTCCTAGTTAATCGGTCCATGTAATAATCAGTTAATTGAGTCACAAATATGGAGGTGAGAGAAACTAATGCATGCACATGATATGCACCCTCCTGGATGCATGCATGAGACATACGTAGGACATGTTCCCTCCTGGTTAGTTAAATGAGGTGAAAATGCAACTAAATGTGTTAAAATATACGTAATCATGCATAAGTGTTTTCCACTAGTCTAACTGAGGTGTAGCTGAATTTGAATTGAAGAGGGAATGCACCCTATTTTGTAGGAGGCACCCTAATTTGATCCATGGAAGAACATTCAACATTTTGAAATGAATTACCTAGGTGAGTGTGTAGCCACCTCAACACCCCACCACCACCCCCATAAAAACTACTAGGGTGTCAATGATGAATGGGTCGACAACCAATGGCATGTTAGGTACCCATTTTGCAATGCATCTAAATGAACATGAGATGAAAGAGGAAAAATCTCATGGGAAAACCCCCACCCCCCCCCCAAAAAAAAAAAAAGAGAAAAGAGGAAAAATCTCATGGGAAAACCCCCCCTCAAAGTATAGTGCATCAAAAATGAAGAAGGATGATGAAAGGTAGTTGCTAAGCAACTTTTTCCTTCACTCCAGGATGATCGCATTGGAAGTGAAACTTCTTCTCAATAAATGTCTTGGTGAAGATGTTTGTAGTCTATTCAGTAGATGGAAGGTAATGCAAATCGATGATCCTATCATGTACCATCTCTCTAATGTAATGCATATGGATCTTGATGTGTTTGGTTCACTACCACTGCACTAGGTCTCTGCAAAACTTAAGAGTACTTTGATTGTCACACCAAACGATAGTAGGATGGTGGAACTAGATGTCGATCTCAGTGAGGAATTTCTGAAGAAAAAGTGCTTAAATAGTAATGTTGATCTCTCCTCTATACTCGGCCTCTATAGATGATAAATAAATCGTTGATTTATTTTTTCTTGACCAATAGATGGGACTGGAACCCAAAATAAACATGTACCCAAAAGTGGACTTATGATCTATGATATCACCAATGTAATCAAAATTTATGAATCCCATGAGATCCAATGCACAACCTACTACATAATGGATCGCATAGATGGTGGTTCCTTGAACATATTTTAGGATATTCTTGGTATCCTTTCAGTGTAGCTCATGTGTCTCCTACATGTACCTAGAAATTTCCCCTACTTCATATGAGAGATCTAGTCAGGTGTTATAGCCTTAATTTTCACCCTATAGGCAAGAGAGGAAGCCATCAAAGGATAAAAGCCAGAATACACCTTCTTCCTAAAGTTTGACCCCTTTTAGAGAACTTTTGGAGGTCCTCGCAGGACACCTAGTAGACAACAAGTGAGGCCCTTGCTAGACACTAGTGGCTCAACAAGTGAGGCACTATCAAAATTCTAGAATCAAAGATTTAAGAGGTGAGAGGAAAGGGATGAGTTGGATCTTTGTTTCAAAGGCCTAGGTGCTCACATAATTAAAGTCTCTAGTGGCCTCAGGAAGACCTAGAAGCCTCTCCCAAGCCTCCTCTAAGAGATATATAACAAAGGAAAAACTTGGGAAAGAAGGGGAAGAATTGAATGGTATTCTTATGTTGTCCAACTGCAAAAGTATCCATCTACTACAGCCATAAGTTAGTGAAGCCTAGTCTGACCAAGGAGTTTCGAGGAGAGGCAAGGAACAAGGAGATTAAAGGAGCTTGCATCAACATTTGAGGCATGCATGTCTTTACATAATGTTCTTATGATTAATGATAGATCATTTGGTTTTCCCCTAATATCATTTGTGTTCATTTAATGAATGATATATCTGATTCATCCTTCATAGATCTGATTAGAAGTAGATTGGATCTAGGATTATAATCCTTAAGAGATAAGAAGAGAAGGTTTTGTTTGTCTTTTGTATATAGGAAGCAAGATGGGGAGATTGGATCTGGAATTCTAGAATTTCAACAGCCAGGAAATATGAAGTACCACCTCAAGAAAGGTATGAAAATATCTCCCACTCCTTAGGATGATTATGAGTCTATGTGTGTGAGTCTAGATCTAGGAAATCCATAAGAATTCTACCCATTTTCTGTCTAGGATAACTAGGTTGATCTTAGGGAGATCTTACAGGGTCAAATGTACCCTTTGTTGGGGATACCATCCAGTCTTTTGTCAATGTCGGTGTGGGTATGTTCAAAGATACTTTTCTAATGGGAATTTTCCCCTTCCCCCACCATCTCCCACTACACACATAACTCCTATCAACATGACTTCATAATTTACCAGTGGATCCCTCAAGTATTTTGATCCTTGGGTGTTACCTCATCCTAAGGATGTTGATCCATATGGAGCATTGATTCCTGGTATATATATTTCCTATCAGGTGATCCAATCAAGATGTTAAGAACCAAACATCAATATAGCATAGAAAAACCTCAGGAAAAGTACTCAAC